>QVOA01000203.1:0-33091 GCA_014825685.1 Pseudomyrmex cubaensis
TTCAAAAAAAAAGTTGTTTTCCTTGAAGATAAGACTGAGGAATCGCGCGAGTCGTTTATGTCGCAAATTTTCAACAAGAATCTTCAAGGAAAACAACTTTTTTTTTGAATGCATATAAATTTATATTTGTACATTTTTTTACAAATTTACAGAATCTCCGCAAAATCACACAGAATCTTCCGCATAAAATTCACAGAAACCTCATTAGATATCGCGTTTAATGAAATTTTTGTTTTCGATGAGAAGAATTTTACTGCATTTATGCGAATAATAATATTTTTATCAAAGACTAAGAATAAAAAAAAAGTCTATCTTTCTAAAGTTTCGTTTGCGAATTCAGCAAAATGTGCGACAATACACGTAATGGTGAAAGTGTTTACTACAAAAACAGTTCGGCGTTGATGTGTATAAAAAAAATGACATATTTCCAACTTTTTTTTCTTTTCTCCAGATAAAACGGATCTCAACGTCCGCGATAAAAGCGCGCGTGCCCGCGTTTCTCGCGCATCCGATGATCGTCGCGGATACATATGGCCGTAGATCTTTTAGTAAAAGTGCTCGCGGCATTTCAAAACGGTACATGATGTAGTAGTAAGGAATAGATCTTCGTGGCGGAGAAAGGGGAATACGGAGAAACGAGGAAGAGCTGCAATGCCGTGAAGCGAGCAAAGAAACAGGTTCTACACGAAAAGCAGGCCACCGGTGTATTTGAGGTCATTACTAATCACGGGATCGAAATTCCGAACCTTGTCTCTCCGTGAGTAGCACATTACGTTTTTCCGGCGGTCTTTTACACACGTACGCGAAACGGCACGTACGAAGACCCTCCCGACTGTGTCTTACGACACTTGTCGCCCGTCACGAAACGAAAACGGAAAAGACCGAAAATTCGTGCTCGGTCACGCATTCCTTTGCTTACTCCGCGAAAATCAATCGGAGAAACAAGAATACCTGGCACGTTTGTTGGTGAACAGAAAAGAGATTAAAGTCAGATATGCTGAATTAATTATAATTATCGAAACGCGAATGATTATATATGTATCACAAATATATTTGCGGAACAATATTGTCAAATTCGACAAGATGTAAAGTCGGTCGCGAGGAGGATGCAGAAACGAGAGATAGTGTGTACGACCGCGCTTCTACATCTCGCGGCCGGTTTACCGCCTTTTTTTCTTTTTAATTGTGATTTTTTCCCCTCCCCCGACTAGAAAGCTCAATTAATACCGTTTTAGATACTTGATTCTTATTTTTCAGTGTCGCTTTTACATCCTGCGACCGCTTTATCCTGTCGTCTCTATTTTTTCTTTTTCCTGTAACAGCGTTTTAACTAATTGAAAGAACACTTTTAAATTAACGGCCGTAACGTTTCAGATATACATCCAGCTCCTATTTGTCAATAAGACGCTCCTGCATCGCTTTGTATCTGCCGAATTGAACAATTCCTTTTGATTAATTTATAATAAATTATAATAATCTACAACAAATTGTATATCTCTTCTGTTTCTCTCGAATATTGTCGTTAATGTAGTATCGTAGCAAATTATTGATAAATCGAAGACGCGCCAATGTCGACATCGAAAGAATGGTTACAGACGAGTATGACCTACTAAAGTCCTTGTAGCACGTGGTGTTTTCTCTAGCCACTAAACGTGCTCGGCTACACACGGTGTTCGACGAGCAGCGTCCGTTTCCTCTCGGAGAAAGAAACACATGCATAAAATAATGTTCTCTCTAACGTGACGCAGTAAAAGGTCTATTTAACAGATGCTTGCTCTTTATATATACCAGAGAAATATAATAATTTCCAAGGACGCGCTCCTCGAAACCAAAGTCCTCGAGAAAGATGTATATGTCTTTCTCGTATCTTCTTTTCCTTCGACACACAGTCGCACTATATTTCGCGTCCTTCGTACACAAAACGATTACGAGACTTACCGCGCATTGCGTAAAACAATGCGCGCATGGAAACTGAACATAATGCGGTACGACGACGAGTTTGCACCTCGAATATATCACTCGAGCGGTTTACTCGATTCTTCTGACCGAGAGATCGTAACCGAAATAATAATAATCACTGAGAAGCGGGGATTATTTACGTGATAATTATTTTTATTTCTTTAATGCGCGATTATTTTACGAGTATAATATTTAAAGTTTTATCGTTGTCATTATATCATCTCATAAACATAAACAACAAAGATTGTATGAGAATTTGACTCTCAAAAATCGACAACGCATCTCTAAGTTATGACGATCAAGGTTTTTCTCTGTGTAGCGCGTATATATACAACATCCAACAAAGTTGCTATTTGTTTCTTTCTCCATTTCCTCGTGATTTTACTTTCAGTCTTCACACAGATTGCGTTTGCACGAATCCCGAGCACGTGTTGCGACATAACTAATTATGTTGCAGCGAGATTATATAAATTTCTTGGAATGTGTTAGTGTGTGAGTGTGTATGCGAATCTTTCCAAAGAGTGAATTTTCACTCTTTTGAAGTTAAATGTTCACTCCGAGAGATTTGAGTAAGTGCTTTAGCTCATTCAAGTGAGAATCGCGTTTCGGCCGCTTTTGATTCGGTTGCGCGCCGCGCAACATTGTTGCACATTGTTGCATTTTGCTACGTGCACTCCACGTCGCACGTATAGAGAAACGCGAACAAGACAAGAAATTGTGAATCGCGCGCGCGTTAACGTTTGCGCAGTAGCCACATTTGAGATTTGTATTAATTGGAATGTGGCCGACGAACAGTTCGAAGTAGATTTAATAATATCCGTTTAGATTACATCATACATCTCTCGTCGTTGATTTTATAAATATCAAAGTATTACGCAACAATCAAACACACAATGTTCAGCAGTTAATTGACGTGCTGACATTTGCATATCAATTAGCCCAAAATTAACATTTTGTGTTAACTAAATCATTAACATACGCGGAAGTGATGTCGTACTATATATTTTCGAATGCAAATGTCGCATTAATTAAAACCGATTTACAAAAATGTGAAAATGTAAATTTATTTTATTTAGAAATAATAAATACATTACATAATCGACACGAACGACATATCAGTAAACTGTCCGTGTTAACTTCATGCGGATCCTCTCGTGTATTTTCAAACAAAATTACTATCAACGACGTTTTAGATAGAGCGAAATGTTACATCGTTCGCGGAGATGTTACACAGCGCGTGCCGCGGGATTTTATACGTCGATCCTTTTCACTTCCACTCTAATAAGCAGAACAAGTCGCTCAGGAAAGTGTGCCGTACGGGAAGTTTGCAGGCCGCAACAGATGGGAAAAACTAAAAAAGCGTCAGCGAAGATCTTAGAGCGCAAATCTTAGCGCGAGTCGAGCCGCGACTTTGAATCCGTTCGATGAAATAAAGAAAAGTTCCGAGCGTTCATTGAGATTCTAAGGAGATTGAGTGCAAGTTCACATTTCTGGCTTTTGAAGAAAATTCTTAAATGTCTTCTCTTTTCCACAACAGAGAATGTACAAAATTGTCTTGCACGACAGACGCGCGAAGTCGAAAGGCCGCAAAGAAGATTAGTTTCAATGCTCCGTATCTTTGTGAAATGACAGTTCGCACATGCAAGATGTAATTGCGCGAACACAATGGAATGTCTCGGATAAAATTTTACTCGCGGAAATTGCTCGTAAATGAGTTGTCGTTCGAAGAATTTTTCTGCTTGTCATCCGAGAAACCATCCGGTCGTTCGTTTCAGAAAGTGTCGGACGTGTAGAGAGAATGAAAGAACGGCTTGAAACTGCAATACGTGTTGATGATCGAAATTTTACATACATTCGCGCACATTGCGTCGCGAAAAATAGTAGCATCAATGTTTTGTCGTAAAATTCACAAACTAATTGTCGGACTAAGTGCGGGTTGTCATTGGTTAAAGTTTCTCAAGATTTTTGCGAGTTCGTCCCATATATGATATGTAGTTCCAATTATTTTACAGATAATTTTTAATTTCTATATATTTTGAACAAAATTAATTTAATTTTAATTAAGTAATTTAATTCATTTTCTTTTTTTCATCCACAACGAAAAAGCGAAAGAAAAATTTACTAACTCACGAATTTGACCATCGGAAACTTGCGTATTCAGAATTCGCGCACTGTTCAGGTTTTTCTCGTCGACTCCCGAGATATAAGCAAAATTCAAAAGTTCGCGAAACAGAAAAAAACATTAAATTAAATGACGGGGATCGATTGACAACTTACGTTTGGCACGACGGGCGAACGTCAACGAGATCGCAAAAATTCGTTGCCGCAAGGATCACTTGTGTGGACGCTCGTGAGAAATACAAGTGACACAATGACTTCCCGGTGATTCTCTCCTTAGAAAGGATGGTCCGACCTGACGGCGAGTTCACTACGAAATACCGAGATGCTGAAGCGTATGTCCCACTTATCAGTTTCTCGCGTCGCCCCGCGTGTGACGCGACGTGGTCATCAACGAAACCCTCCCCGCCGATCGACGGCTTTTTGTCCTAAAAACTCGCCACCGCTGCGACTCTTGCGGGGGCAGACGAACGGAAGTGGAAGTCGCAAAAACCGAGAGGAGTGTGCGATTTGCTTTTGCAAACACGTGCTATTTGTTTTTCCTATTCTTCTTCGCGTTCCCAATCGTTTTCCGGCGATACATATTTGCGGGGTTTGCCAATCAATCGGCCTCCGATTGTCGTGGCATTTGTATGCAAATCGTGCACGTGCGACTTTTGAAACCTGATTCCCAGCTCGAGTTGCCAATTTCCGCGTAAATAATGTAAATAAAATGTATAAGTGCAGATGAAGTGGAGATGAATTCATCACTGAATTCGATTTATCAATCGAGTTTACTAGCAATCGAGAACCCGTATATTCGCAGTTAGCGAATATAAAAAAGTTTTAATTGTTAATTAATTCTTTAATTTCTAGTTTGAGATATTTTTAAGTAAGATAATTTTAAAAAAGATTTGTTGTGCGAGTCATTATAAATTATATTTTGCATCGCGTCTCGCTGTCATGTAGTAACGACTGTTGTTCTGCCGAATTCTTTTATATATCTGTTCACGAAAAACATTTTTGCTGGAATAGCAAGAAGATCAATTACTGTACGGCCATCAGCAAGAAAAATTTGCTAAGTCTATTGAATTTATTGCTTTGCCAACAAAACATTTTTTATCGGTGGAACAAACAATTTGGTAGGTTTAGCAAAGTATTTCTCGCTGGCCGTGTAATAGCAAAACTTGCTTTTCCAGATTGCCCTCGTTTTTTTGTCAATTCGCCTTGATTAATTTAATCGCGAAAGTTTTCACAATTTTACTCAATTTCGACGAAGATAAGAAATAATATTAGTACGTTCAGCAAATCCACGAAATGCTTAATGGCACGCTAAATGGAATGGTTTAAGAGGCGCTACGACCGACAGACGCTATGTAATTTGGATCGGGAACAACGAAAGCTGCGGTCTTCTTCGCCGAAGAAGGCGGAGAAGACGTTGTCTTGTCGGTGGAAAAATGTTAAGAATTCGAAAGTGAAGTTTTTTTTATTCCGCGTTTCAGTGTTATTCGACGAACGGGATTGTCTTCGATTTTGCGACAGATATTCCTTTGTCTTGTTTCAACTTAATTACGGGTTTGCATTTTACGAAGATAAATGTTCACAGATTTACGGATTTCTTCGACCGTTTCTCTCGTGGAGTATATACGATTAAACTCGAAACACAAAATTTACAACTCACTAACCCGCTTCGATATTTCATGGAAGAGTTTATTCTTGTTTTATCGCTGTCTCAGAGATCTTTCAAATGTATCGATCTTGTTCGACAGAACTTAGCACGTAGTAAGCGCTTATTGCTTGTCGCCTTTGATTATGTTTTTGTAGCATCTTTTGCAAACATATATAGAAATAAAATGTTAATCACAAGCAATAAGCACAAAGCGAATATTAAAAACGTTTAGTTGCTACAAACGCGGCTAACAAAATTAAATTTGATGTCAATCTATAACAGGAAAACATTCTTGATTAAAATTTATAAATTATTTATCCAGTCTTTGACTAGACATCGAAATTATTCATATATGCAGGAACTTTTTCTTAGATAAATCACACACACTCATATAATAACAATTATTTAATGTTCTTATGTGTCCGAAGTCATATCAAACCACACCAGTTGACGAAGATCATTATAACCAAAACATTCTGGTGTTAATTATTTTTGTGTAAAATTGGTTACAAATACAATATCCGTAAAAGAAGTGGCTCGTATTTTTGTCGAGTGTTATTTATTATATTGTTTGATTCAGCACTTTGGGCCCGAGGATGTTCTCCGTATTTTAAATCAATTGTATATATGTATTAACATACATTTTTAAAAACAGATATAATGTAGTGTAATAAAAAATATTGGAATAATTATTTTTTCTTTTTACTGCAAACAAATACTAAGATAAAAGACGCGATTTATTCGAAAAATAAGTGTACACGTATTGCACACGTGTACACTTATTATACGCGTGTGCGTGTGTGTGTCGCGCGCGCGCGCACAAATGCAAAGCAAGTATTTAACCAATTATTTAACTTGCGCATATATTATACGTGTTTTCATTTTAATTTTTTATAGCAATTTTAAAGCAATTATTAATAAATACTGTTAATTGCGCGTATATCACGTTGAACGCCACGTTATTCAGTTGTGTGGATGACGGTTTTATCTTAATAAAACAAAGTTTACAAGGAAAACCTTGCAGAAATCGTGTTTCGATTTCTATCGTTCAACGTTCGTTAATAAATACTGTTAATTGCGCTATATCACGTTGAACGCCACGTTATTCAGTTGTGTGGATGACGGTTTTATCTGAATAAAACAAAGTTTACAAAAAAAACCTTGCAGAAATCGTGTTTCAATTTCTATCGTTCAACGTGATATGTGAATTTCGCAAAACAACCACTTGTGCGACTTATACGTGAGACGATTACATATTTTAAAAACAAAAGGCAAACACATTGCGGGAGATCGTTATGTTTGTCAGGTTTATGGCGAGAAAGAATTTGGCGAGGCTCGTTCGCGCACACACATCCGTACACACGTACAAAATGTCAAACAAAGTGATAACAGAATTTCACGTCCCTTCGGCAAACATTTGTTAACGCATAAATTGTCAGTTTCGTCAAGGCTGGTTCTTTCATCTGGTGAAATCATCTTTAGAATAATGTTAGAGAGAGCGTCATGTGGTTTTAGTACAAAACAAACTCGTGTTTTAATTAAACGTTTATATTAATATCATACGTTTAAATTAAAATCTAATCACACGTTTTTCTATATAATAACTTTGATGTTCGTGCTTAACTAAAAAAAAGTCCTACCTGGACTTTGTTATAAATAATTTATATAATTATATGTATATATGTGTCATTGTGTGAGATAATCTTTTGCATATGACTGTATATCATTGTACATTGCATAATCGGACATAAACTCTGTCTATTGAAAGAACTTTTCCTCAAACATATTATAAACAATAAGAAATTATATAAGAAATATAAGAAATTTAATGTATCTCACACAGACGTCAATTATGCAACATTGGCGATGACTTGTTAGTATGTCTTTTTATGATACAATAAAAAAAAGACACGTAACACGGAAAAAAGATAAAGATTATTTGATTGATCAGTCACGTATCAGGCGATAAAAACTATTTAATAAGCGATTGATACACATACATAATGCATACACATGCACATTATAACGTATTAAATTTTGAAACGTAATATTTGTAAATCGTTCTCACATGTACGTTATGTTTTTTTTTTTTAATGTTAATTGTACAACAAAGATTTTTAATGCGTGAATTTTTACTTCGGAAGAATCGTCGAGCAATACAATGTCATAACACGCAAAACTCATTTACACATTCGATTCTTTGGAATTCTCTTGCGAGAGAGAGAAAACAACATTCTTTAGGACACAAAATGTGCAAATCCAGAGCGCAGCAGCACACATGACAAAAAAGAAATACAGCGTTCGATTGTGAATGACGGACGAAGATTGCGCATCATCAAGCGTTTTCTTTAACGAACAGATGCCTAACGCAGATCTCTCTCCGAACGATATATCGAACGGTATTTCTTTTTATATACGCGAAGTATTTCATCGTCGTGATAAATGCTGATACAGAGAAAGCAAAGAGATAATTTAATAAGATTGTTTCATTTTCGGAAGACGCACACATTTCTCACGTGATTCGTCACTGGCGATTGAATTTGTTTCTTTCGTTCGTTAATCCGTCGTACTTCTATTCCGATAGTCACAAAGTAGTTCATGTCAAGAGAAAGAAACTTTCTTGAGAAATTAACGTTAACTTTATAAAGAGGGTAAGAGATTAAAAACCTGAAAATGGTGCAAATTTTTTTATGTGTGCAACTAAATTAATTTAATAAAATTAATCTTTTATCAAGCTCGTTGATTAAATTCAATCGATTAAATTCGATACACGATAACAGAGATTTGCAAATGAGGATTTTGCATTCAGTCGACAAGTCACTATACACTGCAAGTGTTTACGTGAATCAAATCGAACGAGCGGGTGTTTTGATTCGCGCGTGTGTGCATGCCGATTCGATGAGCGAAAACGATCGCGACAGCGAGAAAACAAAAAGGACGCGACCGATGAAATTCCAGCTGCGGGCAATTGCAGCTGGTCGATGCACCCTCTTGTGCCTCGGGCGAAGGATCGCGCGCCACCCCCGATGGGGTTGCATGAGATGCACCCCGGCGCGGTCTCGATCATCATCGCACCACGCCGATCTTTCTCGATCTGTCGCAACAAACGCGTGAGCTGATCGCGAACGTGTTCCAAGGCGCCTGTTTACGATAAATAGAAGGTTCGAAAATAGCGAAGATGTGGTACTGTACCCGGGATAGCGCCGGCTAGTCCGATTGATCCGCGGCGCCACTACTGCCGTGCTCAAGGTCCACGGCGAAGGGGAATACTCGCGATTTTCTCTGTCGATAAGCGACACACTTTGGAAAAAGTATTTAAAACTAAATAAAATAAACTAATTGATATTGTTTTTGAAACGTAAAAACATTTATATTTAAATTCACTTTAGTGACCATTTTCCGAACGCAATCGGAAAGATCAATTTACGTGCATGAATTTAAATTCCGATCGGTGCTGCCGCCTGCGAAACGTTTGCGAGTACAAATGCGAGATGATAAGAAGAGATTGTATAAAGCGCAAGTGTTTCTCTTTATCATTTATTAACGGTATCGCATTATTTATACGTTTGATACAAAAAAAAGCGTAAATGAATATGGAAAACTGATATTGTTTTTTTTTTTTTTCAATTAAATTAAATATATTTTAAATTACGATGCATTTGGCATGTACAGGTGTATCACATAAGTAACTAGAGCTTCTGCGGATATTTATTTTGACACTGTGTCATACAATAAGATGTTAAAATGTCGTTCACCAAGGTGTTAATTCTTCCAAATTAATTCCGTTCAATAAAATTCTGATATCTAATGTCTGAGTTGCAATAATACAGTCCATTCAGTGCAGCGAGGTATTAACAATTGCATACGGGCAGGCGAAGCTAGAGATTCACTACATGTACGCGCGCATTATTCTTATTATTATTTTTAACGTATTCCATTTTAGAAAATATATTCAACATATTTTTTCTAACTTGCAATTTTCAGTATCTATAAACCTACTAAAATAACAATTTGTTTCTTCAAGAGAGACGTAAAATTTCACATTCCTGTTCCCTTTGGGCGTGAAAATAAAAGGCGGTTACGACGCGTCATGCAATTTTCTCTTCAAAAGCCGGTCACGCTCAGTGCATGCCAAATTGTCGCATTGTGAAACGCGAACAAACAATAACGCGACACACAACGCGCAATTACCCGAACCCTTTGCAAGCCTGATATCGATCGCGAGTCTGTCATTTTTTTTTTTTTTTTCCATGTCGATATAAGGCGTATCAATAAATAGATGGATCAATTTTCCCCTTTCAATTGAATATATATAGACTCATTACTCCGACGGGGGTCTCGCATAGCTGGATTCCTTCGCATGATTCGATATTCGAGCAGGTACACGTGATACTGCGTGGGATACAATATATCGCGCTTGTGATACGTACACAATTTTTATCAATAGATATAATCTTCCTGATATACTTGAAGTGAAAATAAATTTTTTATTAACATCTATTTGTTGTTCCTCAGCGCCAAAATTATTCTTTGAGATTAAAATTACATTTTTCTTATTCTTTCCTTCCGAATTTAAATCCATTTGAATACATTATTATCTTAAATATTATGTAAATATTCTTTGAAAATATCGTTTTAAATATACGCAACATATATTCATCAGTCCGTGTAAAATCTTCCGGCCGATTATGGACCTTCGTAGCGCCATCTACGATGATAGAAATCCAGCGATGTGATGACGGCTTGTAAGTAACGGGGGAATCCGACGCCGTATGAAAGCCGGCGCGTCGCGACGACGCTCAGTTTGCATTTGCGCGCGCGTCCTGTCGGCAGACCGGTCGCAAATTTCCCTTAGAAATTTCTGTCGTGAAACTCTCGGTTTCTCACGGTAAAATAAAACCTGTTGAACGAAAGAGAAAGAGAGAGAGAGAGAGACAGTGCGGGATTTGCTCCGAAAACGTGCGTCGCAACGCGTGCAAAGTAGCCGACAATTTCGAAATCGCGCGTAAGTTATTGAATATTGATTAAAGATAACACACTCACACGTGCACGCTTACACACAAAACATTGGACGAGGTGAGGATTACATTATTAATCACAGAGATTATTTTTCTTTTTATAGCAGCCAGAGGATTCTTCAAACGGAAAATAATTAAAAATCTTTTTTTTTTTACGTCCGGCTGATTGACGTGCTCGCGACAGACCGCTGATAAGAGCGTAACTACTTTTGCGATAGAAAAGACACGCTCTCTACACGTGGGTCTGTTACACACACACACACACGCGCGCGCGCGCGCGAATAAATTCGGCGAATTCGATTTATCTCTCGATCGCTTTCTCTCTCTGGAATTTCACGCACGTGTTTATCGTGGCTTCGCGGTGCTAGCGGGGAGAGAGCAACTCGATATCTCGGGACTTTTATCGCTGAGCGTGTACGCGAGAAACCGCGCACATCGCGATATTCTGTTGAATCATCGGCGGCTGCGAGAAGACCGGGTGCCGCATTATATTTCGCTAACGTGAGTAACGTTATTTATTTTACCGAAACTTGGATACAGTTTGGAGGTTATAGTTATAAGAAAACGCACGTCATAACGTTCGAGAAATCGATCGATCGATGACGAGTCTAATGAAGTGTTCGTGTAATAAATGAGAGACGCGCATATTCGATTTAATCTGAAACGCTCGGACGATCGATCAAGGATGCGAGATCACGATCGACCGAGAGATCGAGCGTCAATTAGATTCACTTTGATTGCATTTCGCCGTGTGTAACCCACTTTCGACGTGACAGAGAACGTCGGCATGCGTGTTTTAACGATTGCCGGTCTTGCTCGGCAATTATCGGTTGCCGCGCGAGGCTCTCGTGCGTTGTGGCGCGATTGACGGTCGCGTTAACGACAATACCTAATAATCCACGAAGTGAACTCGGCGCAAACAAGACAAGCAATTACGCCGCTCTACGTGTACAACTTGGTCGTCATGAATGACATAATAACAAGTAAACACACATCGTGTATTTAGTTGTGCGAGTCATTTCTTGCTTCGTAATACTATTTAATTTACTGTCTCTTTTTTTTCTCTCTCTCTCTCTCTCTCTCTCTCTCTGTCTTTTTCCTACAACTATAATTATTTGAATAGAAATTATGTTACTCAATTATTAATTTCAACTTGTTCATTTTGTCACGATCATTTAATTTGATGGAAGTAATTGCGTTAATTAATTAATTAAGTCGTGCATTTGAGAGCAATTTTTTATTCCCTTCTGTTCTTTCTCTATCCACTCGGTTCTATAAAGAGACAACAGTGTAGACCGAACCTCAGTTTACTCTTTAACAAGTGTTCACGAGCAGCATGTATCCAATAAACGTCAACGTCTGGATGATTGATATCGGTTTCGTTTTTTTGTAATTTATCTTCCATCAAATGTCCTCAAACTTGATTAATTACGCGTATACTCTCATTTGTTTCCGGTGTGCTACGCTTGGCCTCAAATAGCCAGAATGGTTATTCAATAATGAGCTTGAACTAATATCGTTGATTACAAACAAGAACATTTTTTTTTCTTGTCTTCTTTGTATTTTATTAGTTTTGTGCTGAGAAAAAAATTTTTTCGAAAAACGTCAAGCTGTCATAAACACAACTGGACGTAAATAATTTTTAATATTCCATAAGAGTTTGTTTTCAATCGTCTCTGTCGCGTTTTAGCAAATCAGTTTTTGCCGGACGTGAAAAAGCGTCACGTTCCCACGTGCTTGTCGCACGCAATCACCTGCGTATTTCTTCACCGTTACGTCCGCCTCACGTACACTAAGTGTAGATCTCAGGTACATGCGAAGGCAAGCGTGTATTTCTCTATTTAATATGTCTCGTGACCTCGAAGTCGCCCCAGTCGACTTTTATATAATTTTTGAGATCATCGGTCGATTTTTTTAAATGTTGCTTCCAAGTAACGTTAATCATTTTTAATATCAATGTTATTATATTTCGTCCGTACAGCAACTGTGGACAGTTTGTCGGAGAAAATTATTCTCTCTCTCTTAGAGTAAATTAAAAAAAGAAAATATTAAATGATGTTATTTCATTTTAATTCAATTTTAATTTTAGGAAAATATTGACTGCGTGTATGTACGTGTGAAATGCTGCATCTACTGTCTATTTGATAATTTAATTGTCTATTTGATAATTTAGCTTTCTCTTTCTCTCTTTTTTTTTCGTCAAAGACGACTCTGAAATTTGACGTGCGTAAGTCACATTTGACGATAGCAGAAGGTTCATGCAAATTTGTCGATAAATTCTTGCATATTTCACAAGCTGGAATTCTCGAGGAAAGCGAAAAGAGCATGAAGGATCTTCTGTCTTCCCTTCCTTTCCAGTTCTGACAACCTCATTAGCAAAAAATAAGATATCGATCAATTTCGTCGATACACACACACACACACACACACACACACACACACACACACACACATACACGTTTTCTCCGTCGTTCGCGTAAGTCGACTTCAAGGCGAATTTTTCAACCGCCATAACGGACGCTCGCTCGTTATCGCGTGTATACATGTCTCTCGTGTAATACATACACGTAATACTGGGCGTGGATACAAATACCAGATTCATCGCATGAACGTGCATGAACTACCTTCTGAATTTACTGGTTACGCATGTGATCGTTAACCCTGCCGTTCCCGTTGCAGATGCACATTTTCTTTGTCATCTAATGATATCCGGCCTCGCATTCTCTCTTCGTCGTTTTAATAATATCCGTCCCGAGACCTGAAACCCGCAAAACAAAAGCAACCGGGAAATAAATTGTTCTTCACACATTCTTGATGTCATTTGAAAGACACTTATTTTTTCTAGAAACTTATATCGCGATCAAGTTTTACACGACAAACAAAATCACAAGCACGTTTTTCTCTACTGAAAACGCGTTTCCTTTGTATTTCGTGTTTTTTTTTTTTTTTTTTCGGACAACATAACGGTTCGAAATTGCGACTTCGTACTCGGCTTCGCGTTTCTTCGACGGCGGCGTTCTCATTTCAGTCTTCATATCTCACGTCGTTTTGTGCTCACGCCGGCAAAGACCGCTTAGGAAGTTCTCGGCATCGACGGGATGACAGAACGATTTGACCGTGAACCATAAATTCCGATTGAATATATATAGACCGGGGGGCAAATGAAACGATACAACAGATGTATTGGGTCGTCTCGCAAATTATGTATATGTAGAACGAACGAATTCTCTCCGGAGATCGTCAAGACGTTCGTCGGCGTTCGTCTTTTGCGCGACAATGCCTCCTTTCCTCGGCTTATTGATCGGCGACGCTATTACATACCTACCCTCGTCTTATTGCACTTTGTCATGAAAATAATGACACATGCAAATGCATTTAATAATGTCACCTGTCATTGCGTTAAAACGCACAATTTGCTCGGGTTAATGAAATCGCTCTTTCTTTCTCGTACATATCTAACAAATAAAAAAAAAAAAAAAAATGCGAGAATGTCTGCGCGTCGTTGTATTTAGATACTACTATCTCACGAATGTGACTTCTTCATTTTCTAGAAAATAAGAAGGAGAATGATCTTTGCTCCGACATTTCATAATTTTTATTGAACTCGCGCGATTACAGAGACGGTAACACGCGCGCCATTTATCGTTCGTCTTTTCGTACAATGATCTTTCGTACATTGAATCCTTCTGGTGTAAAATCGCGAGCGTGCTGCGAGTTGACCCGAATGAATCCGATCAATTGGCGTCTGCTGCCCCCGTCGGTTTTGATCATCGATACGCGTCGCGCAAGTTTATAGTTAGGCGTTTTGATTTGAACAGTCGTTTAACTCATCTCCGAGCGATTCGAAACGATTGCAGTAAGATAATGTATGTTACAAATATATTTATACAAATATAAACAACAGTTCATTTCTCCTCCTTTCATCGGAGGTCTCTCCCGAAATGTTTTACTTCTCAAATAATCTCTAACCACACCGGATAGCCACACTGACGATAATCATTGCTATTTATATCTTTTAATTAAACATGTGCTTCTGTTAATGTGCTACATTTAAAAACCGTAATCTAATCGTGTGAAATGCGAGACATAACAATGTAACGACGGATGAATCATGTGTCGAAAGAAAAATCAATCGTATCACAACACAGAAGCGCGTTAAAAATATAATCAATGTTTTCTTTTTCTTCGTGATATTTTGTTTTTTAAGTCGGTGAGTAAGGTCGTATTCGAGCAAAAACAAGTTGATATGTTATAATTAATAATTACAAAAGAAAGAACATATTAATATGTGCGAAACGTTTTACTCTCTCAACGGAGACTTCTTCAGTCGCAAATAAATAATTAGATACATGGATTATACAATGGATTATACAACTTTTGAATAACATGAGAATTTGAAAAAACAACGACAATGCTTGTCACCATCTTTGGTGGGAGTACTAGTATATAGATAGCTGCATTGACTCTCTCCTGACAGTTGACTTTATATAGTTATAAGATGTAAGTAAACGTACATCCGATTTGCCATTTACATTGTATTTAGCGCGTATACCTTTCGTAGGATTCATTTTATTCATATGGACAATTGGAGGCTTTGTGATAATGTATGACCTCTACCGTTTTATTATGTGATTTGCGTTAAATAACTTTACTTCTGTATCCAATTTTTATGTCAATTGTATAATCCATGTATCTAATTATTTATTTGCGACTGAAGAAGTCTCCGTTGAGAGAGTGAAACGTTTCGCACATATTAATATGTTTCTTTTGTAATTTAATATACCAACTTGTTTTTGCTCGAATACGACCTTACTCATTGACTTAATTATTTACATACACGAGCGTGTTCTGTTTTCTTTATTTCGTTTTTTTTTTTTTTTTTAGTAATGCTGGCTGTCAGAGAATATCTTTCCTTACACAGAATAAAAACCTCAACCTTGGATTTCGCTCGTCTATTAGATATTACATGGAACTGTGGACTATAGGGTGGCTCTTATCTAATCTTGGTAAAATTTTTTTTTTCCGTTAAAAAAATAATCTGTGTTCAGTCCGATCGGATAAAAGGCCCTTGGGTTCTTAAACATTGAATTCAATTATAAAATTATAAAATCAAAAAGTAATTAAATAATTAACGTTATCATTTTACAATGAGAATGGGTTTGAAATGTAATACAAAAAGCTACGAAACTTTTTATCACTCCCAGAATATAAACAACAACGCATTTTACGTATAAGAAACTAGAAGATGAAACTTTCCAAGTTTCGTGAAACCAATCTCTTTCTCAAACGCGTAAATGCGCGCTATCTCCATTTTAATGCTTCCAATTCTGATGTTAATCACTATCACATCGAGAAGGCTGATCAGAATTGATCGCGAGACACGTCGTAGTCCGGCGCAATTACTTTCAATTAATTCCCATTGCCCGAGGCGTTCGTAATCTCATTGCAAATGCAGCATGCTAAATTACTTTCCATCGTGCGAAATTAAGCATGAAAATTATGCAGCGTTTCCTGTTGCACAAAAATGGGAACACGATATACGCAAGAATGTAAATTATTTCCTCGGAATGGAAGTCGAAAAAAAATCAAACAACGATTTCCACGGTTAATTGTCGCGCGCCAAGTCCCAAAGTGACGGTAGTTCTAAAAAAAACATTTATAAATTTGTATTACACGTATCATCGCATATAGGCAGCTTTAGTGAAACATATCGTGACCGCTGAAAGATAAAGACAATCGCGAGGAAAAAAAAAAAAAAGACAACACGTGCCGAAGATAAATTTGCCGACGACACGCCCTGGGTACGTAATCGTCGTCTTTTGCGGCGCGGCGATTTCCAGCGAAAATTTGTTGCGTCAAGAATTAACTCACATTATTGCAGTTCCTCAACAGGAAAGAACTCACGCCTACTGTTGCGATGAACTCCGCGCTGTATTTATAGCTCATTCGGTTACAAAAATACGTGCTTCGTTTCCTCGAGTCGAGGAAAGAGAGTCAGGGACCGTCGTCGTGTGACGCTATTTCGCTTCACATCGTTGAGCATCGTGTGTATGTGTTCGATAATCGTTCAGTTATAATTCAAAAGAGACATTTCTGTGTCTAACGTTTTTACAGACGTTTGAAAATAACAACGTATAATTAGACTTCGGAATATCTTCCGAAGAAAAAAAGAAGCACACACGAAGTAGCGTCGTGATATTACGTATATAACGAGTCGCTTTGGCGGCGATATACACAGAATGAGTCACGTCGATTATGATATCGTTTAATTGACGAAATGATTCACTGCGCGATCAATTTATTCATAAAACAGAGAGATGATCGATGCGCATTCGATCATCTTCGTGACTATTGAACTCTTTCCTTATCTCGTTATCCGATAAGATGTCTGAGCGCGCGCGCGCGCACGCGCGACACACACAGTTGCTTGAAATCGCTGCGTACTATCTCGAGTGGGAATTTTGCGATAAAGAAATCCACAGAATCGATATTATCAAAAGATTTCACCGAGACACGAGATAAAAAGCTGGAAAAAAATCAAGTAAAACATTTCGATTTCTTGACAAGTGTCAAATTAATCGGCAGTAATTTTATCGACAAGTCTTATGCTCGCATCTCTTATTACAGATTTCACGTAAATAAGAGAGGAAGATGCTAGTAAGAAATTAAAAAAACAAAAAAAAATCTGAACTTTATTCTATTCGTTAACATCGGAAGGAGAGGTTCGCCATTGGTATTTTGTAACGAAAAATAGTTGTGTAACACTTCTGAGAATAAAGAAACGCTCGCAAAGTGAGAGAAGATTCTCGAGCGACTTCTAGCTTCATTGATGAAGGAGTCTCAAATCCATCCCCTATACTTAGGATTCACGGCGCCACTGACGGCCCGTCTCTCCTTTTTATTTCCGACCCGATGTAACGGGTGTGCGAATCAAACGCGATATAATTTCTCAAAGCGATTAAGATTAATCGATTGTAATTGAGACTTCAAGAAACGATATTTGTATTTGTTGCAAATTGGCTGCGTGTATAAATAGATCATTTCGCGGAGAGAGTAAATGAAAACGCAGCTTGACACATGTTCGGTAGAATGTATATTAATTAAAAAATAATAATTGTAACAAAAAGAGGTCGGGAGTAAAACGCCGAGTTGTATTCATACGTCAGAACAACGTACATGTTTGTCATTGTCAAAGATAGAAAACGCGATATGTTCGAAAGCCGGCGTGTGTGCGCGAACAGAGGCAATATTGATCGCAATATAACCACGTTCGTTCGCAATTGTCGAGCAGCAATATCGCATGATTCGTCGTGGCGCTGAATCCCGCGAATCAATTTTCGCAATTAAATAACGAGTCAGTTAACCTCTCGTATATATGTGTGTGTGTGTGTGTATATATATATATAATAATAATAGCCGTCCGCTGGGCGTGTATGCTCTATTTAAATTTCAGTTATTTTCTATCAAACAACTATGCGGTCTGATTTGCGCGAAAGGAATTGTTTCGTCAGCAGCAAACTATTTATTTTGTCGAAGTATTTTTGAAGCGCGTTATTTATTTTTTCGAAGATTACACGACGTAACCTACAAAAATGAATCAAATGATTGTCGTAATAGCGCGTGATTTATTTTTATATGTTTATTATCTATATCCGTTCAAGATTTTGCGCGACCACAAGAGAGGTCGCAGGTTATTTCGTCATCAAACCTCTTGCTGAAGTAGAGGAAAAAAAAACACGCGCGTAAAACAGGCAGATGTTACGTAATAAAAGGATCTCGAAGATAAATATGTCGTAATTTTACTCGGAGCAAAGGAACGTGGCATCAATGTGAAACCCACGCGGGTTTCTTTTACAAGTCGCATGAGATCACCGAACGTGCGCGTAATTCCTTAATAATTGTTACAAAATTTCACATGGCCCCTCTACATTCCAGAGATCATTGCTTAAATATTACATATAAACAGTATCTGACCCCTCCGATATTAAAAAAAAAAAAATATATCGCGATTAAAAGAAAACGCGGCAGCTTATCTTGTTTCTTTTTTTGTTTTTCAAAATTCAGTTGTTTAAATATAAAAGATAAACAACACATCAATTTGCGATAGCACTACCAGCTCATGCGAAGAGAAGCTATGTCGTAGATTAAAAGGTTAAGAGATAATTGAAACATTTGCCTAATGAAACACGTGCCGGCTTCAAGTCGGAACTTCACTCTGGAATATTCCGTTCTTTATTATCCCGTTCCGTCTTTTACCGTCACGAGAGCGGAGAGGGAGAGTGTTAATTAAGGTGAGAGTGTACGACGAGTGAACCGACTCCGAGTCGAGGTGGGTCCTTTACGCGCATTGTGAGTCGACCTTTAGATTACGAAAGAAACCGAAAGTTTTGTTAAATTGAACCACGAGATTGGCTCGAATTCGCTCAGATAACGTCTTTTTCCGCAAACATTTGTAGTGTCTTTGCTCGAGAAGAACACGACGATACGATCGACTCATTTATTCACTTCGCGCGTATAAATTAAAATTCGAAAGTGTGCGTTTACGTATGTAATTTTAACGATATTTTGTCGAAATTTTTCGATCAGGAAACCATGGCATCATATAATATTCCGGTGGTTATGAATAATGTGGACATGTACTTAACGAATATGTCGGCGACATATAATTACGTAACAAAAAAAAAGAAATTCATATCGTAATTAATCATCATATCAGTAAATATATATATACACATATCAGTGTGTTTATTTTAAAATTTTCTGTTTGCACCTTGCTTAATGTTTTTTAACTTGGTGAGCAAACAGAATATATCTAGTAGTAAAAAACCAACTATTTATACACGTATGTAGATAGTGACATGTTTTGCTCGTAAACTGTGCGCAATAATATTTCTTAACGTTTTCGGACCGAGGATACCTGCAAGATCGCACCTGACGTGCGAGGAAAAATATTTTCCGCGGTTACGCTTGGTTGATTTACTTGCCGAGAGAGACGTGGCACGTTAATAAAACGCATGACCGTGTCGCACTTCACATAAATTCGCGGGATTTCGCATCGCAATGTTGAGCGGGAAAAATTGGTTTGCCGAACAGTTGTCACGCAGTTGCGATTATCGGAAATAAAAATCTGAAAAACAACAACGCACAGGTGTTCGTTTACTTAAAAAAAAAATAGAACGCCAGGTGTTACTACAAATTGAAAATAATCTAATCTCGACGCACAATCCAGTAACTATAAGAAAAATCGATTGCTCCGAGAATCTCACATTTTAATCAATGCGTTTATATACAAATTTTATAGCAAAAAGTTATTTAAAAGAGAGACTCGAAGCAATTTCAAAATACTCGACTTTACGACAGTCAGTTTTAGCAAATACTTAGAAATAATCTTATCGTGACGTGACGTATTATCAGCGATCAATATGTAATGTCTTAAAATATATTCCTAATCATCTTGTTTTTTTATATCGTTAACAATTTTTTTTTATGCGAAAATTTCGTGAATTATAAATATGTTTCGATATTAACGTTAACACAAAATTTATTTCTTAATAAATTTGCAAAATTGTTTTACTGCTGCTAAACCGAACATTGCGCTAAGATAATTTTAAATTATTTCTTAACACTTGATTCTTTCAGATCTTTGATTGGGGGCCAATTTGAAATTTCGATCGAGGTTTGATCCGTATCGGCGCCGCGCGGCACGGCATCGTGATCGATAAATCGTGTCACGCGCGTTGACCAAACCGGAGAAAGCCACTTGAGATGCAGAGCGGCAGTTGAGTCGATCCGCTTGCCGAAAGATCGACGAGACGTCCCGTCGCTGGCAGATGGTCCCTAGGTGGTTTTAAAAGATTCACGCGAGCTCTGCGACGCTACGGAAGACACGCATACTTGTGTCGAGGATGTCGCCTTACGAGGAGAAAATACCGCCGATGTCGTGCACTACGTTGAACAGAACGAACGACGCGAAATCGGCGACGAGGAAGAGGACCGTAAGCGACGGATCGATGAAGATCGAGGATCAGGAATTGGTGAAACATTACGAGAACAATGACGATTCGACTGAGGCCAAGATCGAATACGTGCCGAGAATCAAGTGGCCGGATCTCGCAGCGCAAATCTTCATACACGCCGGTTGCATTTACGGATTGTATTTGGCGTTTACGCAGGCGAAGTTGCTCACAGTATTGTGGGGTAAGATCGAAAATCTCTTCTTCAAATTTTGAATCCTATTTCGTTCGATTACTTTAAACCGCTTCTTTCCAGACTTCATGATTTTAACGTTAGAGCAAATAAATAACTTTGCATTGTTGGCTCTTTTTATAAAAATATGTATTCTTTAGTTTTTTTTTCAATAATGTTTGCAACTTTTTTAATTTAATGTATCTCTTTATTATCTTTTTTTTTTTAAGTACGCCGTTATACTTTTTTTCTTCGTAAAGTATATTTCTGGAATAATTAGAGGTCTCTTCTTATCATTGTTCAACGTTTAACCTATATCTACACAAAAATACAGTTTACAGTGGAGAGAGATAAGAGGAAGATAGATAGAAGGAGAGATAAAATTGCATAATCGTGGCGCGAAAAAAAACGCTTATCTATTTCTAATCCAATTGAATCGATCGCTTTCAATTTCACACGTCGACTCTAGCATTATTCCGTATTGCAAAAATTGCACGATAAGTAATTTTATCTCGCGTACTACATCGATATCTACAATTCCACATTGTAATTATTCTTATTTTTTCTCTAAATTTTTTATCTGCGCGATAATCGAAAGTAATTTGAGGAAACAAAAGAACAATATTTCTATAGTCATTCATTTTCCAATTACGATAACTCTATGAGCGCTTCTCTTTTCTTATTTGAGAATTTTTTTCGAAAACTAACAACGGACAGAAATGATTAATTGTCGATGATACGAGAATGCAGACCGCATATATAATTAACTTCCCGCGGCACTTTGTTAAAGAACAATATTATCACCGCTGGAATTCTGACACCAGACACTACGCAAATGATAAGCCGCATTAATTGGCCTTTAGTCGATTTTTCGCCGCGTCGTTTAAAATACACAATGTGTAAATACATATACAACGACATACATGAAATAAAACTTCACTCACTAGACAAAAAAAAATTTATTATCAATAATAATACACTTGTCTCTTTAACATTTAGTTTTCTCTTTTTTATCGTAATCTTTTTTTACATTCGTTGTGTTGAAAAAAAAGCATCCTATATCGCAAGTTTTATGGTCGTGAGTAATTTTCCAAAGTAAACGAGTCATATTGACTATTTTATATTGATTTTTACAAATTGTTAGGATCTCTCGTCAGAAATCACTTGTCAAGCGTTAACTAGGGATAATTGCGTTTTCGAGTGAGTTATAAAATTTGTTGGAATTACGCGACCGCAAACGCCGGCATTACCTCATGTCATGAATATGCAACCAAGGCGACGCCGATCGCTCGAAATAAATTTGTGTCACTCACAAAAGTCACATGCAAAATTTTGTGTCGCGGAGTGAATCACGCATGTACACGGCCGTGGAAAATGAATGAAAGCACGGCGCAAACGCGAACGATCGAAAGATAGCTTTTTCGAGAAATGAAAAACGAAAACGTGTTACGCAAACGCACGTGTTTGCGTACAATTGACGCTTAGAAAGAAAAAATAGAAAGCCCGATATCGAACATGGTGACTGTAAAACGGAAGAGCAAACCACGTACGATAGCGCGATACCGTGTCTCATATTTCTGCGGTGAGGAGCGTGCGTCGCCGCGCGGCGGACAACACGTGTCGTATCTTTTAGCAAAAAGTTGCAAGCAGATAAAAAAAAAAAAAAAACTCACTGCTGTATTTGTTAAACTAATCAAGAAACGAGAATTTTTTAAGAGTCAAACACACACACACTCTTTGCATATATTTTCAAACTTTTACTACATAAAGAAGAAAATTCGAATTTCTATATAATGTATATTAATTTGCACGTGAGAAAAAATATAACTTACATATATACATCTAGCGTTTGGATCTTAAGGTTCCTATATCTTGATTAGTTTGACACTAAAGAAAGCTTTTATGAATATTTATTATATTTCTTAAATTTAAATCTCTTAAACTTTCACTTGTATCATATATAGCGTATTTTTACTTTTCTTTCTTTAAAACTTAACATCCCATAACTTATTTTCGTGCTCTACGCGACAGAAGAAGAAATTGCGAAATAAGCGCATTCTAATCATCCGGATATGCGCGTTCTCGGAAACATATTTAGATGTTACATATAGATCTTGTGGTTACAGCGTTTGTGACAATTTATACATCGGGCTTTGGCATTACGGCTGGCGTCCACCGACTATGGTCGCATAAAGCGTACAAAGCCAAATGGCCCCTGCGTCTGCTTCTAGTCTTCCTCTTCACGATAACAGGACAAGTACGTAAATTTTATACACGTAATAAGAAACATGCACATGTAAAATCCTCAGACCTCAGAAAAGGGAATTTATTTTTGCTGCAAACAAAAAAAAACAGTGTCGACTGTGTTCGAAATAAAAGATAGTGCTTTCAGATAATAATTCACAGAAAATATGTAATAATTAAGGAGTTCATATTTTCTCGTCAGAGAAAAATCTTTTACACGATATTTCTTCTCGCGTATACGCAGAGAGACGTGTACACATGGGCGTTGGACCACAGGGTGCATCACAAGTACTGCGAAACCGACGCGGATCCCCACGATGTGAGGAGAGGTTTCTTCTACGCTCACGTGGGGTGGCTGTTCATAACGCCCCATCCCGACGTCGTCGCCAAGCGCAACGCGATCGACATGAGCGATCTGGAAGCGGATCCCATAATTATGTGGCAGAAAAGGCAAGCGAGATCTAACGCGGTTTGTTTTCACGTTGCGTAAAATTTCAGCAACAAAATACATCTTGTATGAATGCACGGGAGTATACTTCCCGCGCTCTCATCTTTGTATTATTCTGAAGATTTTTTACTTTCTCTGTTACACAGCACAAATTGAATTGCTTTTTTTTTCCTTATAGGTTGTACGTACCTCTGTTTGCACTTCTAGCCATCGGACTGCCAGTAAGTATCCCGTGCTACTTCTGGTCGGAATCGCTGTGGATCTCCTTCTGGGTGAACTTCAACTTTCGCTTTTGTGTGAATTTAAACATAGCCTTCTGCGTCAACAGCGTATCGCACTTGTGGGGTCAGAAGCCTTACGATAAGTACGTACATAAAATAAAATAAAAAAATTATAAGAAAACCAGAAATAAAATTTAGTAAGAAAAAGAGTCAGAGATCAGGTTGGACAAAAGTTATATTCTCGCAATATCCTCTCATCGAATTCAAAACACACAACACGATTTTATTTCACGTAGAAACATCTCGCCAGTGGAGAATGTCGCGGTGTCGGTCGCGGCGCTCGGCGAGGGATGGCACAATTACCACCACGTGTTCCCGTGGGATTACAAGACGAGCGAGCTGGGCGACTACTCGTTCAATCTCACCACCGGCTTCATCGACTTCTTTGCGCGGATCGGATGGGCCTACGATCGAAAGTACGTCACGTCGGCGATGGTACGTCGTCGAGCGATACGTAGCGGCGACGGGACGCACGTCTGGGGTTACGGGGACACCGACATCGTGAAAGAGGATCTACAGGAGTTGGACACGATGGATGATCACGAGTTATGAGACTGCGAGCTTACTTAGATAGACCGAGGAACAACGATTCCTTGCCGCGAATCGTACGCGGACCACATTCAAGCCTCTCGTAGATAAACTAGAATAGAACGAACACACACGGAGATTTGCGACTCCGGGATGAAAGTATTTCTGTTGTAACGCCCGCAGAACGTCTTAATTGCAAAGTAAATTGAATGTGGTCGAAAACGCAATGATTTTCAATAACGAAAGATACAAATGAACAGAAACTTTATATAATAAAACAAAATCCATCATAACAATATTAAAAATTTATATGTTTACGGATATAGCGCATTCGTTACTTATTTCAAGAAATTCGTAATGTTAAATTGAAACAAGTAAAAAAGAATTTGAGTGTGACGTCTTCTTCGTATTTTATTTATTATTTGAAACACAAGACATAACCGTTTTTTATTGACATCGTCGCGAAGATACCCGTGGCAAATTAAAGTTTGTACATACGTATAATCAAAAAGCCATTTGTTGGCAATAGAAGAAACTAGCGTTCATCTAATATGTATATATAATATATATAATAAAATATTATATAAAACATTATGTATAATATTATATATATAATATATATATTTGTTAATATTTGTTAAATTTGTAGTTTTGCATTGTAAACGTTTATATTTTTTTGAAACGCGATTGACTGGGTACAAAATACAATGATGACGTGTGAAAAAGCTGAGCGTCGTGTGTACTACGTGTGCAAGTTTGATGATTTGTTTTTTTCACATATTTTTTATTGAATTTTTTTTCAACGGCCAAGCAACAATTCAATCAAACGTTTTTTAATTTTCACGATGCACATTAGAGAATAAAATTACATAACTATATATATTTCTCACGTATAACGAACAAACGATAATATAATGGAATATATATTTTTCTATACTCTTAATTTATACGCTTACTTTTGCACTTTGTATCTTCAAAGTGTCACGACCAATTAGCTTGAGAAACAGGTTGCACTGATGGTATTTACATGGTGCCTTTTATATGATATTCTTCAAACAACAGTTCCTATTTTGTGTATACAGAACTTCATTTGTTATATCATACAGTAGTACCCTGTTAGACGAAAAAAAATTTCGGTCTCAAAGATCCCTTAGATAAAAGTTGGTTTTTCTTCTAGACACGCTATGAAATTATTCCCGCTCGGAAAAATGAATAAGATTAAAACACAATTATGGGAAGTCAGCAAGTTTTTGCAATAACTTTTGCCGAAACAAATGATCGATAAACCGCTTAACAAAGTGGATTTCTTTCTTCTCAACAGGAAACCTACTGTACATACGTTCTATCATCATCTTCTATCTAAATGCGTTACATAGAGATATTTTTAATATTTTAAATAAATAAAAAACACTATAGAAGAAAAAACACTATAAACATCTCTAAAGTTTGACACACATCATACCCTAAAACAGTCTTATAATCGATATGTATAAACATATACAATATATACTTGTGTGAAATTATTAAATACATGTCTCGTTGAATTTCTATATATGTATACACGTTCATGTGTGAATACATATGCTGTTGAAATCATTTATAATTGTTTAAGAATCACTCGTAAGCCCAAGTTTTTACAATATGATTTCAAAGTTTAATATAAATTCCAAATAATTATTTGCAGACGAGTGCTTTGATATATTGTATTTTCTGATATATATATATATATATATACACATATATTTACATACGTCCTATTAAATATATATATATATATATATTCACATATGTTTCTTTTATAAGAATATAATACGTACACGATTATATAGAGTTTGAAATTAACCTTTCGTTTAACAAGCATTAATACTTTTGATTTGTTTGAACTGAATATTATGTAGCTAAGACAGTTAATTGCAATAATATTCAAAAACATATAAAGTAATAGAATCGAAAAAAACCTTTTTCCTTCCTTCCCTCTTTTATCGGTTCATAAAACTTAATAAAAATCTTTGTACGACACTTTATTTAAAACAAGCATTTAAAAGTCATCTTCACTCAACAGGTTTTTTTATATACGATAAAGGCGGTTGCACATCAGGAAGTGACGAGGAAAAATTCGTTCTTCGTCAATATTGAACAGGGTCGTAAGGCCGACTGCATATTTTCATTGTCGATGTACGTTTTTATTTAGTTTCTTTTCGACTTTTGAGAAGTGCGTTTCGTTTTGCGAACATATGTCTTGAACCAAGTTATAGGTGAATTGTGTTTTTGGAACATGTTTTCATATTTTATAATTACTTTTTTGTTTTCTGTTTTCATATTTCTTTTTAAGTAGAATATAATAATTTAGTTTTAGGTTTGAAACATATTTACACAGACGTTAGACATCTAGTGAATGTTCATTAACTCCATGCGACGTTTAATGAGCATCTAAGGAAGATTTGTACAGGATATTCCGTGAAATCTACTACTGGTATGTTAAATTAATTCCTTACACGAGAAAAACATATTGATAAAAATATGTTTTTCCTCTCTTTCTCTTCCTCTTTCAACATAATAGAATTGTCAGCTGTGCAACGATAACATGGAGAAGATCAAAGAAGATATCAACGAGACCGTAAAAGAGAACAACAATAAAGAGTCGCAAAGCAATCTTAATTGGGCTGCAATCCTCTTTTACTTGTATCTTCATGTTCTCGGAATTGCAGGTTTCCATTTTTTGTTCACAAAAGCGAAGTGGATGACAGTAATTTATTGTAAGTATCGCTAAAAGAGTTACTCTTCCCCTTATATAAAATTAGGTCAAATATATAAATTAATCTAATTAACAAATGAATATTAATAAATGTGTATTAATTGTTTCTTTATACAAAACATTTCAATTTTAGTTTTATTTCTTACCGCAACGTCGTATATAGGACTAACAATCGGTGCACATCGTTACTACGCTCATCAAACCTTTGCATATGCTTCATGGCACTTCAGATTGTTCATCTTTGTTGCGCATACAATTGCGGGTGTGGTAAGAAAAATATCGAATTTACTAATAACGAATGAAAAAATTAAATTATCGTGAACGAATATAATTGCATGAATACTTAAGCGAGTCGAAAAATGTGACGTGTCATCACATTATGATTAAGCAGAATACTTGTAAAAATAAAATGTTAAAACAAAGTTTAGACTGAATAATTTTGAATAATTTTTGAATAATTTTAATTATTTTTTATTATTGTTTTGATAGTTTGACGTTTTCGCGTAAAAAAATAGCACTGTCACGATACGCAAGCAAGTGTGACGACAGCCATGAGCGTCGAGCGTGATACTTTTAAATAAACGACGATCAGAACAATGCTTTGCGATATAAAACGATTTTACAATAATTGCATGACATTTACACGATCACATAGAACAAAATAACAAATATAAATTGAAAACAAATATACTAAGCAAATATAATAAAAACAAAAACAAAAACAGTTGTGTAATAATTTTTCAAAGGGAT
Organism: Pseudomyrmex cubaensis; assembly: GCA_014825685.1. NCBI lineage: Eukaryota > Metazoa > Arthropoda > Insecta > Hymenoptera > Formicidae > Pseudomyrmex > Pseudomyrmex cubaensis. The sequence goes on from QVOA01000203.1 coordinate 27,935, forward strand.
CGATATACAATTGGGTATTTTATCATCGAGCACATCATAAATATCACAATAGTGAACTCGATCCGTACGATCATAGAAAAGGATTTTTGTACTCGCACGTGTCTAGCAATATGTTTTTGGTGCCGAGTCACGTGAAAACCAAGTACGAGATCAACATAGACATGCGAGACGTCGATGAGGATGGCTTTGTTTGGATTCAAAAACGGTATGTTTTATATATTATCTGTGACATATATTTATATATTATATATAATATAGAAAATGCTTTTATATATTATATTTTGTCTGTGTGCAAGTACGTTTTTGATCGATAAATAAACTTTCATCGCAGTTTTTGTCTGATAATATATCATTTTGTATAATAAAACATCTTGCGTTGCAGATTGTATTTGATTCTCTTTATCATTTTCGGACTTTTACTGCCAATCAACATACCGATTGCATTTTGGGACGAATCATTTGTTAATTCGTTTCTAATTATTGGCGCTGCACGACTCGTGGTAACGACCAATTTCTCGTGGCTAGTAAACAGCGCACTGTTGGTTTGGGGTTTGACGAAAAAAGACAGGTTTTGCATTTTGTTTTTTATTCTATCTCGCTCTTTTTTTCTTCAACATACCAAAGAGTTTGTTTCTCTATCATATTTTAATCTTTCACATATAAAATTTCCTTTAAAATAATACTTTTTAATGTTCGAAATATAAATAAAAAAAAAATAAAAAAAAAAAAAAATGAATTCGAATCTGATATTATTTTTCAGATATCCGGTTAACGACAATTCAGTGTTTTTTCTGTCAAAATCGTACTGGCTCAATTATCATTACTTGCTTCCGTGGGACTGGAAAAATGACGAACTAGGCTGTTACGACAACGGCTTTGCCACATTTATCCTCAAGATGTTCCGTGAATTAGGACTCGTCAATGGAATGAAGACCAACAGCAATGAGGATGTGAGAGAGATTTTGTGGGAAAACACAAATGGTGAGAAAACAATGAAAGAAGCTCTGGAAAAGTTAAAGGAACTCGCTGAAGAAACCGCACAAAAAGAGAAACTCTTGTACTATCACTGACGAAACGAGTTGAGTTTGCGAAAAAGCGGACCATCTTAACTTAACCGATGTAAAAATTTTCATATATTTAAAAACGTATTTATGATATATTAAAAAATATGCTTGATATATTTAAATAGTGATAATTATGTTTGATATATTTAAACAGTGAACATCGAAGAAATACATTTAGACGTTTTTAAAGTAACATTTGATTACACACTACGAAAATTATACTTTACAACTTGCTTAGCTTATAAATGAAATGGTCAATAAAAAACGCAATAAATTAAATAATCAATAATAAAAAACACATTTACCGCGTCTGACTGCAACAATAATTAACAATCCCGCAATGTTATATCTTGACATCGCAAGAAATGCGATATCATGACTGATGTTTGATGATTCGAATCTCCAGATAATGTGAAAAAAATCTTAGAAAACAAAATGTTTTCAGTTTTTTTTTCCTTTTTAATCTGTTGTTATTGTCTGTGTTTATTATTTCTTGTTTTTCTGACTTTTATCACAACAAATCCGAGGAAGTGTTTTGGAAAAAAACCACAGGAGATAAGTATGTAATAAGCTATCTTTACTTAAAAATATATTTTTATTAAACAGGTTTTAGTAATTATACATACTATATGTATTTTAGTATGTCGCTTATCATTGTATAATACAATATAATCGTGGAATATCTTATATTTTATATCTTATTATTAATTAATCGCAATAAGATTAATAATCGAAGGAGAATCACTTTTATTATATATACGCGTACACAGAGGTTATAACGTACCGCATTAATAATTTTGTATTCCGACGGATCGCGTGACTCAGTTTCTTCGGTAAGATCATTATGCTGTGAACAAATAAATACATAACAGATAACAATATTAGCTATATTATCAATAATTTGCTACACGAGAGCTTTGTTATTCAAGAATCGACAAGTCAAACACAGGAATATGCAACAATATCTACTTGAATAAACGTATAACCAATTGTCTCACCATGAAAAATTTTTAATTCAAAGTGAGAAAAAAAAAAGAGAGCGTGAAATTGTACTGTATTGTAAAAACACTAGCATTTGCCAACCATTTTTATAGATTACAAATCGTGTTATGAGTTATTTTACATTTTCGTAAAAGAAAAAGTGTGTACTTTATATCGATCAATCTTACGCGTTTTCAAAAGGAAGACGCATAACAAAAGATGTTAAAGAAATCAACACGTCAGAAATCAAAATCTTTTTCTTGTTTCAATCGCATTTACATCACCTGTAACATAAACATATAACATTGTGTATTAACTGACGAGTTTTTGTGTTAAATATACACTTACTCGTAAATTCCTGCAATCACATCGCAATCTTATTACTAACAACGTAAATAAGTCTGCATACAAGTCTCTCCTCCAAACAGTTTCTATATTGTAGAAATAAATTATATGTTAGAAATCTATTCGACAAATCTACAAATTAATCTAACGCGACGAATGTGTGTGTGCACAAAGAACAATAGGAACTTAAAGTAAAAAAAAATTCGAAGTCGTGTAATAATCGTAATACATCTGAATTTTGTCCATTTATCCCACGAGACCAGAAACAAAAAACAAAAAAAAAACAAACTGGGAATATCTTTTATTCTTATTATTGCTCATGCAAATACTAATATAACGCTGATGTTCTGGGCAATAATTATCCATTTGTTGCTTTTTGATTAAAAAAAAAAAAGCGGTAAATCTTACGTAAAAGTTAATATGAAATTGTGCAATAAGAATTCAATAATTCGTTTTGATTTTCGGAAAGCTTGGTGTCATGAGAAGTTCGATCGTGTAAACAAGTGTATGTAAAACTTGAGCAAAAATTTTGTAAGTTATTCGAAAAATGATTTTCATGCGCATCTTAAGACGGATCGTTTACGATTTTCATTTCGCATGCGTCATCCCATATCCTAATTTATAGTAATATAAATTTTTACCAAAGTGTAAGTGGATAGATAGATAAACTGTCAATGAAATTTCAATAGTATGTAAAAAAATTCTACGATGTTTTTTGTCAAAGCGTATTCATATATTTACGTATCGACTTTGTGTACTGACAAAAGTACAAATTAATCTTTGATCTCCGGATGTTTCAATTACATGTACAATATGTGTATCTTTCTCAATTCATATGTGCTGTTGTCAAAACTTCGTATACGGTATGTAATAATAATATATAAACTTTCCTCCCGTTAACAAGTCGAATGCAGTTAACTATCTTACGTAAGACCAGTAAAAAAGACTTTATCAAGCGAGCACGCGGTGCTCGCGATCTAGAACACCATTAAGCAAAACACATTACGAAAAATCGCTCTCTGACCGATCGTCGGATCTTCTGTAAAGCTGTATTATTATGGAACCCGCCAAATAATTGTGCAGCAACACGTCGAAACATGAGAGACGCGACGTGAGAAGATCAATTCGATCAGATTCTCCTTCACCAAAGTTCCCATGAAAATCTCCGTTAAATTTGTACAAACGGACAAGACCCGTGATAGTCGTAGACAAATGTTAAAAGAACTTATTTATGTTCCAAAGTCGAGATACGATAGTCCGGCATATTAACAACACAACTTTACTGATTCTTCGTGCGATGTGTCACTATTGCGTCGTCCCTCTCCTCCTGCGTCTGATCTTTGTCGCCCCAACCCCACAGCTCGTGGCTACCGTCGCCCGTTCTCTCCACACGTTTTTTCACCAAGTCCTCGGACACGCTCTTCAGATCGTAGGCCCAACCGATTCTCGCGAAGAAATCGATGAAGGCCGTGGTAAAATTAAGCCTGTAGTTGCCGAGCTCGGCCGTCTTGTAGTCCCAGGGGAAGACGTGATGATAATTGTGCCATCCCTCACCGAGTGCGAAAATAGCGACACCTCTGTTCTCCGACGGATTGATGTATCTATATTGGATAAGAAACAGAAACCTTAACAGGATGTCGATTACATCGGTCCGTAACTTTTTGTAAACGACGGAAACTTAAAAGGCGAGAGGATTTTCTTAAGAGAAAATAAAGAAAACTCAAATACGTTCTACGTAATTAATTGATACTAACCTATCGTAGGGTTTGTTTCCGAAAAGATGAGCGGCGGAGTTCACCAACCACGTCATATTCAACGTGAAGATGTAACGTAAGACAGAGGGAATGAAGTAAGCGTTCGTCCACGTCTCGTTCCAGCATACAACGGGAATGACGGTAGGTAGAACGAAACATAGCAGCGGCATCAGCACGATGTAATATCTGAAATGAAGAGAAAAATCTGTTCTAGAAAAAGAAGAACTTCGCGCGCCTGTCGATGCGACAACACTTCGACCGGCACCTATACACTTACTTTTTCTGGAATGCCAATATCGGATCACTCTCGAGGTCGCTCAAATCGATTCCCTTGCCCTTTTCTCTCACTTCCGGATGCTTTTTGCAGAGCAGCCAGCCTACGTGCGAGAAGAAGAAACCTCTTGTAGCGTTATGCGGATCGGCATCGGTCTCGCTGTATTTGTGATGAACTCGATGATCCCTGGCCCAATCGATCGCGGCATCCTGAGGAAGTATACTTTTTCAGAATGATCCTGATTTGCCTTTTTGTCGTTCAACTTAGACGCAACATATTTAATTTTATTTAAATTGTTGCGTTTTTTGAACAAAATTACTATAATACTACATTATATAACGACAATCGAACAACACGTGTCATCTACATATTCTCGAGTTTGAGCAAAACATAGTTTTTTTTTCTTTTTTCTTTTACCAACACTCTGATCACTTGTTTTGCAAACATATATCGACGCATTCGATCATGCTATGTTTCCGTTGCGACATGCGACACGTGTATTTATAACATATAGTCGACATCACTGACGTCGATTCTTCACGTCTCACTGATCGCAACAAAAAAAAAATCTATTCCTTTTATTTCATTCATTAAATCCGTTGGTTTTGATCATTTCTATAATTTTTTTTCAATTTATCGCAAAAAAAAACTAAAACAATATTAATTATTTGTCAATAGGTCAGTAACGAGCAATAATATTAGATGTGAAATGTTTATAATTATAAATAATAATGATACA
>QVOA01000204.1:0-29628 GCA_014825685.1 Pseudomyrmex cubaensis
GTCGTCGTCGTCGATGTTGTTGTCGCGTCCTTGGCCCGATACCTCTTCTGGATCTCGGAGGGATCCAAATTGCTCGGTTCCGGCGCTTTCGCCACGTCCGCCGGCCTCAAGGTGAAAGTCTCCGAACCGTCGACGGTGGTCCTTTCCGCTTCCGTCAGTATCCTGGGAGTGACTGGAAAAACCGGTGCTGCCGGCGTGGTCGTTGCGACAGTTTCCTCCAGTCGCTCGTTCACTGTCACGGTCGTCGCGGCGGTGACGCCGTCCGTCACGTTCGCGTCGGTCTTCGCGACATCCTGATTGTCCTCGGTCCCGACATTGTCCCCGTCACTCGTCACCGTTGTTGACGCGGTGACAATGTCCTCCGCGACAACAACGTCGGACTTGACGTCGTCCACCGACTCCGTCGTCGTCGTCGCCGCGTCGACGGACAAATCGTCCATTGTCTCGGAGCTCGAATTTCTACTCAACTTCCCCATGGCAATGCTCTCCGACGGACTGCTGTCACCCGGCACTTCGTTCACCGCACGCGCGACCTCCCGAAGAGAACCGACACTCGGTGCCTCATCGTCCGAATTAATCCTCCCGCGATCCCCAACCGTCCCGTTCGATGATCGATCGTTCACCACCGACGCCCTTTCCCTGACTCTGTCCTTTTCTCGATTCTCGCCGGATTTCACTCTCCTGCTGCTCGGGGACGCTCCGATCTGAATGGGCGACGCCAGCACTCGGCGACGCTTGTTGTTCACCACCGTGGATTCTTCGTTGACGTTCGATCTCTGATTCAGCACCGCGCTCGCGCTCTTCCGCAGAAACCTGCGGTCATTAGCACCCTCCTGCTCGACGTTGCTTCGTGACTTGGCTTGGTTCCACCTGACCGGTTCCCCGCTTCCGGGCTCGGGCGACTTGACGGGTCTAGTCGGTGAGATAACACTATCGTTCGTGGCGGCGGCTGCCGCTCGTTGGCCGCTCGCCCGTTGCTGCTGTGGCAAAGCGACTTTCCTCGATCGTTCCCCCACCAGATCGTCGACAACAACGGCGGGCGACGCTTCAGCGACTGCGGCTGGTTCGACGGTCGCGCCGGCACTGAGTCCCGCCGGCGTTCGCGCCGGTTCTATACTGGCACGAGGAAGCAGAAGAGGAGAAGACTGCGGCGGCGGCGGCGACGGCGGCGGCGGCGGCGGCGATGGTTGCTGCTGAGGCCGCCGCTGCGACGACGGTCCAGCGCTCGTTATCTCGGCACCGCTACTACCAGCGAGACGACCAGCACTTCCTCCTCCCCGTTCTTCCTCGCTTAACCCAGGTCCGGTGTAGTTGCGCAACAATCGCGTCACGTTCGTTATCGTGTACGCGTACACGTGTTGCTGCTGAGGTTGCGGCCGCTGCCAATTTGAGACACCTGTCGTCGCGGACGACGACAGTTCCGTCGTGGCTGACGTCGTCGATGATGATTTCGGCGCGTTATCATCGCGAACCGGTTGCTTAACGGTATCCCGCGCTCGCTCGTTCTCGAAACTCAGGGCCAGGCTATCGTCCGGCACGACGATTCGCAGCGTCGTCGATGATCCCGTCCCGACGATCGGTCTCGGCGACGACGACGACGTCTCGACGTTGCTCGACTCGCGAGATCTCGTTCTCGTCTTGTCGACACTCGTCGTCGGTCTCAGCTCGTCGGACTTTGCCAGACTCTGTCCGACTTTGTCCGCTTCGATTTTTTTCCCAACATTGTCCTCGACAAAGTCATTTGTCACCTTCCGAAGGTTCTCGCCGCTCGCGACGGTCTCGTTCGAGAGTTTCTCGTCATCAGCGGTTTCACTCTCTGCGTCGTCGCGCCGTCGCGATATCTGGGTCGTCGTGCCCGCGTCGACTACGTGGGCGGCGACTCCTCTCTCCCGCAGAGTCCGATCCTGAGTCTCCGCGTGAGCGGACGAGTCGCCGCGCCGGTCGCCGCTCGACTCGTTGCTCGGGATGACGTTGGACGCAACGTCCGCCGTGGGCCTCATTTTCCGGTAATAGAGTCCGTTGCCCGGGCTTCTGAACGTGTTCTTGATCCTGGACACCTGGTTCTTCTCGACCGTGCGACGATCCAGCGCGATGTTCATCTCGTCGTTGACGATCTCCTCTGCCGGCGCGGCTATCGTCGCGCTGAATCTCTTCGCGGAGTATCGTCGGCGCGACGAGGTCGGCACCGAGGTCGACGTCGTCTCGACCGAATTGTTGCTGCCGGTGATATTGTGCGCGTCCGGATGGAGCTTCTGGCCGAAATACAGAAACTGCGACATGTCCTCCACGGGGATGTTGCTCTCGACCGGTCGGAAGTGGTTGTAAAGCGACTCCGGCATCGACACGGTGTTCTTCTTGCGCGTATCCGCGTCTCCGGACTTTTGACCGGTCGAGGCGACGATCGGCGACAAGGTCGAAGACTCGCTCGTCGACGATTCGACCCTCGACCCCGTCCTCGGGGTCTGCGACTCGGTTTCCGCGATAATTTTCTCGACCGACTTCCTCGGCGGAGTTTTCTCATCCCCCGTCGTCGTTTCCGTTCGCGCGCTGGTCACGTAGACGCTGTGTCTGGTCTCCTGGGTCTCGAGGATGTCCGGAGGATCCTTGGACGCGGCGTCGCCGGGTCGGGGCGCGCGACTCGACGCGATTCGGGGCGACGATGACTCGTGCGCACGTTGATTCAGGACCTGTCGTCTTCGGGCGAGCAAGTTGCGCAGCGCTTGTTCGCGCTTGGCCTTCGACAGCTCCGCGTGCGAGGAGGACGTGCGCGCCCGACGATGCGCATCTCCAAGCGGCGCGTCTGCGAGCAAAAAGAAAAAATTATCATCGTCGGGTTATACTTCGGTCCCGGTCTTTTCCGGCGCGCTCTCTTTCTCTCTCTCTCGGACTTTATTACGTAAAATAATTAGAATAGTTACTCTCCGCGCAATTACCTCATTAGTCCGAAAGGAAAGGAGGAAGGAAAATGAAGATGCAATTTAACTCGCGGACTTCATTACGTTGTTGTTTGTGAGAGCATTTAGCGCCGCCGGGCGCTGATGTTATCTGGACAACGCGCGCGCGTCGAAGAAACGTACGCGCGTCTTAACGAAGTGTAAATAAATAACAACAGCGCGCGCGCGCGCGCGTTTTCTAAAATGCTAATTGATCCCGCATGCGGAACAATGACATGGCGCGTAACAGGCGCGATTATATTAAAGTTCCGGTTCGTTCCGGCACGGTTCCGCGACGTGGAAAAGGAATGAAAATTTTCTTTCTCGCGAAGAATAAGAGCCCGCCTCGCCAATCGCGTCGGAAGTTCTCTCCGTGAAAACCGGAAGAACGCATCGACCCCGCCTCTCTCTCTCTGGCTCTCTTCTCGCCGCAACGAGAGCTCTAATTGAGTTCTCGATTGTATATAAGTCCCGTCTCGTCCGCGCTCGTTCGGGAAAGAAATTCGCGCGGACTTGTTTAAAAAGTAACGGTGATTCTCAGCTCGCGGCCGGTTTGGGATATAAACGAGAGAGAATCCGGTACCGTTACCTCCTCTCTCTCTCTCTCTGTCCTCCAACGAGCTTCGTTCCGCCGGTAATCATCCGTCGCGCGTTTGCAAAAACAATATCCCTGTCGCGCTCGTAAAATTCAAAGTGTGCAGGTACGTCCTGTTCGAGTTGGTTTTTTTTTTGTTCTCTACAAAGAAATGATTTGCAAACGTCACGTTGCCTCATCCCATCGTCTACTTTGTGTTACAAGATTATTCTCACACCGGAACGTCCACTTTTTCGAGCGTCGCTTTTCTGAGATTAAAAATTTTCTAACAGCTTTGAAGAAATATAATTTTGTTCCATTGGAGAAGAAAATTTTTTGATCGGAAAATCTTGAAAAAAAAAAAAAAAAAAAAAAAAGTTTTCTCAGTTACGCGCTCGCCGCGCCGACAACCCTATCGTGCGGATAATGGGCGTTTCGCTTCGCTTCGGAAATTCGTCCGCGGTGTAAAACGCCCGCTTGCAGAAATGCGCGCGCTGTGTAATCTCCAACGTACGAAGCATGTTCCGCACGCGGCCATCATTAAGAGCTCGTCCGCGGGAATCACGAGACACGAGGAGGATGCCGCGCGCGCGTCGCGAATTTATATCCTCTCTCGTTGCGCCCGCGGGGAGCGGGAGGAACCTCCTCCAGAAAGGAGCTCCCTCGGGGGCAAAAAACTCTGGCAACGAGCTGGATTTACGCGAGCGACGAAGGTGCAACTTGTCAGCTTGTTAAAGCGATCAATACGCTACTCCGCAGCGGTATATGATTTCGGGAGTGTCTCCGACATGTCTTTTGCGTATCTGAGGATTATCGCGAGACACGATGGGGTTCGGCCTCTCGCGAGGAATCGGTCGGCTCTTGGTTTTCATTCGCGTCGTTATTCTGCCCAAGCGTTTTTATTTTTATTCGAAATGAAACTCAAAGGCTTTCTATAGAATTCTATACAGGGATTTGCGCGATTATTTGCGACCGTGAGTCTAACGTACGGCGCATCTCGTAAATCGCTGTAACGTGTGGAAAAATTATCAAGACACTTCGCACAGAAGAGAACAATAATTTTTAAATAAAGTACGTTTTATATGCGATTTTTTAATTCAGTCGGTGTGCGGTTTCTTTTGTTGAAACGAGTCGTCGAAAAAAGGTTTATCTTCTCATCGAGAGACGCCGCGCAGCTAAACCAATTCAACATCTTAGAGAGACGCGTCGTTTCAACGCAGATATTCCTAAATCGGAGAACACACACACACACAGGAGAATATCTCGCTTGTGACTACACACGAGCGTCCCAACTTCGGTTTCTGAATAATGCGGACCGTCTAATCTCGAAATCGCGGCGAACCTCCCGCGCGAGATTTTCGAGAACGCGTTGAAGATAAAAAAAAAAAAAAATAAACGAGCTGTAAAAAAGTATTCTTGTTTATCACCGCCGGATAAGGATCGCGGGACCCCCGAAAACAGCGTGTAACAAACAATTCAACAACCGTAATTACGTGTTTATGGACAAAAGTGTAATTTTTTTTTTTTTGGTCGCAAAGAAACCCCCGGGCTCTCGGATTGTAAATCAAGCGGGTCACCGGAGAAATTGCGGGAGATGGACGGAAGGGAGACAAGAGAGGCGGCCGCGTCCGCGAATTATTATCGTCGCGGACGACGTGACCGCGTCGTAATATTTTATGTGGACGCGTGTCCCGCGCGGAAGGTCAGTGTTGCTTCTGTTCTTGTTCCTGGGAGAAAGAGGGGGATCCCTCCCTTGACGGTCGGCCGCCTGGCCGAGTGAACTACAATGCGGGGACGCACACGTGAGATGACTGCGAGATGTGTCACGTCGCGGAGGAGATCCCCGCCGGCTCCAGATTCGACGTGAGAGATGCGCGTGGGTTCTCCCGGTTTCGCTCTTGTGTCCCACTTTCGAAAAGTACAGTTCGATTCTCCTCCGCGCGCTTGTTTTTTGCATCGCCGCGAATACAAACGCGATTTTCCAAAGATTTTGCGACGATCGCCAGCCATATTGCGGTGGCCTTTGATAGAACGGGGGAGAGAATCATCATCACGTATTACACGATTCCGCGAAACCGCAGAGAGCGTTTAGAGCACGACGCGCGTTCGTGCCTCGATCGGCAAGAGCGATAAAATATAATGCGATATTAGTAGCCACACACGTGCGGCGTGTAATCGACGTGTTTCTCGTAATTCGCGCGCTTTCAGCTTCTGCGAGTGTTTCTCAGAATGGCATACCTCGTAACTTAGTCACAGTCTTTTTTATGCGCAGGATGTTTTTCCATTTTCCTCTCGAGAGAATTTTGTTTTTTCAACACAGTTTTTCATCTCCTCGCAAGAGTTTAACGTAGTTTTAAATAATTAACTAATTATTTGTGAAAATATTCTAATTGCAAAATCCATTTTGGTGAAAAATACTTAACGTTGCAAGGAATATTTCTCTTACAACGGCCTTGAGATTAAATTTTAAGGTCGGAAACAACCGTTTGCGTCGCACCTGCCACAAATGGTCATTATTACTTCTCGCTTATTACGTCCGTTGATTGGTAAAAATTGCGCGCGCGCGCGCGTGCTAAACAAAGCAATAAAGCCGACAAGTACATTCAGCTCTTAATAAGCGCGTTGCGCAGAAGCTGCGGGGCGAGGCCGCGCACGAGGGAAGCGCATCTCTCTCTCTCTCTCTAGGGTAGCCTCGTTAGCGCGGAAACACGCCGAGGTGTCATAATGTCTGTTAATGCAGCGGTCTATATCTCTGGCAAATGTGTCTCTTTATTATACCGACGCCATTATGTAAACGCGCGTTCTCAGGAGATGCCGCGTAACGTAAGTCGTCGCTTCTGATCCGCCATCTTCCGAAACGCGCCGCGCGCGTGATCGCGCGCGAATAAATACTTCTCGCCCGTAGTCATCGTTTGCATAAAACACGCAACAATGCGAAGTGATATCGCGTGCGCATTTAATGCGCGCGGTGAGAAAATTCATTATCTTCCAATGCGGCTTCCAACACAAGGTTTTTTTCCCTCCGAAGAGTCCGGGAAGATAATAAATAAATTAATAAATTAAATAACAGTGAAATTAATTGAATAATACATAATTAAATAATAATTTAAACAACACCTAAGATAGTAATCATCGTCGAAGAGAGTAATTTTATTTTTTTCCCGGATGTCATCGAGTTACGATCTCGGGGAGAAAAATATACATCGTGTAAAGCGATCTTTTGTGTATTTCTTCTGCGGAGCATCTCTCGAAGAACGGCCCACAGAACCCGTTTCAATGCTGTATTATTCCTCTTGGCGAGGTGGTTCCCCAATGATAGAACTGCTCTCTTTCTCTCTCTCTCTCTCTTTCTCGAGCCCTTGCGATTTATACGTCCCGTTTCGAGGGAGTCGCTTTGTTGACCGGATTTTTTTTTTTTTTTTCAGACTCGCGCCGTGTCGAAGATAACCCTCCGGCTTTTTGCTTTTGTATCTATGAATATTATCTGAGCGGAGCTTTGCTCACTTCACCGAGCCTTGGCCCCGACGATGATCTCGATGTCACGCGGACTCGCGCAATGGCTCAATATTACGATGCACCCGAGGGGGCGTTCGGTCTCCTCAGATCGAAGATGTGAAAAGACAGAGAATGGGAGGGAGGGCGAAGTCACGATCGGTTGGCACTTCAAACGTGCGCGCAGATATAAATAACGAAACGTTATTTACATGCAATTGCGCAAACTTAACCAGCGATTGTAAGCCCCGCAATAATGCGAAATCTCCCGACAATTTAACCGGTAAAATATAATGGAATCGCGCTAATAGTAAATACACTTTATTATTGCGGTATAACAAATTGTGTAACTGACAACTCCGTTTTGTTACGCCAGATGTGATTTTAGCTAGCGAATGATTTTTCGGAGCACCGACACGTGCCCGCGAGATCGTTACGCGAAACGGCAGCGGTCACTAAAGCGTATCCTCGCGTAATCGCGCTGGAATTCGCCGCAACGAGCGTGTAACAGTATAGGTATACGCGGGGCTCGTTCGAGAGATCCGCGGACCGAGAAAATCGGACCGGTAAAAGCGGAAATGAGAAAGCCCTCCCTCGAGATCTTCGCGAGATTGAGAAATGCGAGACGAGAGAAAATCCCGGATCTCTCACTTGCCGCGCATCTTCCGGAACTTTTTTATTCCATTTATCTAACGTCTTGTCAATGTGCTCAACTCGTGGAAACGATAGGAAAAAATCCGCAACAAAAGTCCAGCGTTTCAGCAGAAAAAAAACAACTGAATGAATTTTAAACAAGTTTACAAATTGAAGCTCGTGCGGTATCAAATAGATCAACAAATTTCATTAATTATCAAAAAATTTTTATAAACGTTAAATCGCGAGACATAATAATTCGAACTGAATTCAATTCGAAAATTCACATTTTATCCTCTTGTGAAAATCTCTTTTTTGCGAAAAAGAAAACCTCCTCGGTCAGGAATCAAACTCGAATCTTCCGCGCAAAAGCCCGAACGAATCTCATTCTCGAACGCAGAAGCCGTTACTGTTCTCTCATCGCGAATATCCGCGTGTTTACGTAACCGTTCGACGTCCATCGCATTCCGGCAATTTGACGACAATCGAGTGCGGGGATTACCGCGAATCCGGGAAGAAGAGAATTCGCGGACCTATCTGCTTCTTTCGAGATAAGAAGCAGGAAGTCGCCAGCGAGAAGATGCCGCGCGCGTGTTCGGTTTGTCTCTTCCTACCCCCGGGAGATGAGACACGACAAAAAGGATTGTTTCCCGCCCACGCTTCCGCTACCACGCGACGACAAATCCCCTTTAATCCCGGTGTGATCAATGATCCACTGCGCGGGCAGGGACCTTCTCTCGCCGTGTCTTTCTATCTCGCACAATAGATCGTCGATACCTCAGCGCTCTCTTGCAAATTGAAATTTATTCCCGAGAGAGAGAGAGAGAGAGCGGGAGCGAGTGTGAATTGGCGGTTAACGAGTTCCGCGCATTTTTTTCTCTTCGCAAAATACGTTGCGCGCAATATTTTCGACGATTGCGAAGACGAGAACGCGGGAGCGACATTTCAAACTCACGCGATCGCGAAATACGTACGTGACATCGTAACGCGGACAAATAGAGAAAAGCATTTCAAAGTATCGAATAAAATATATGAAAAAAAATAAGAAAGAAACTAAAAAGAAAAATATTTCAAATAAAAATCAAGGGGGGATGAAAGTAAGAATAAAAATAAACAACATTATCTCAAAGTATCAAATTAAATGCGTCCTACGTCCAATAAAAGTTTCTTTTTTTTCCCCTCGCTTTTTCCTCGATTCTGTTGTTTCACGCACACCAGGTGGGAGAGTCGTTCGTCTTCGGGAACATGTTACTCGCGCCGGGTCGGGTGTGTGTGTGTGTATACACAACACCGGTAACTGATTACGGACTCTCGCGATGTGGAACGTCGAACTCGCTCGCAGCAAGGTCCCATTATTTAAAGCCAGTCAGATATCATCTGGCGAGAGTCGTCCTCTGATCCGTGAAGCCGGGTTTCACGTACGTACGTACATACAGAGACACACGCCGTACGTCACAATAAACTCGCGTCGGAAGACGCGCGGGAACCGAAATTTCCGATCGATCTCTCGCGTTCCGAACATTTGTGTCTCGCCGCGAGCGACACTTCTCTCGCAACAACAATAATCGTTATTGTCGTCTTTGATCGACATAATGGATCGTTCATTAAATCCTCGAGAGGATCGAATGCGCTCCGAAAATTCGCTCGCTCATTCCGCGCGAATTAAATGAGGCGGAATCGGCACGGAAAAAGATGACGACGATCGCGATACGACGATCGGCTTGCACGTACGTACGTATCTCTAGCGTACTCGCTTAGTCATTACGACGATAATTGCCTGCCTGTGGATTTATTGTCGTTATTAGGCGCACGAACGACGCTTGGCCGTCATTGCGGAGATCGCTGATTGTGGCGACTAAAGAATTTCGATAATCAGCCGGCAATGCTATTCCTCGAAAATCGATAATTGCGAAGTTGCGTAACTAGAAACGATCAAACGGGCCGTTTGCAAATCGTGAGAACAGTCTCGCCACGTCAAAAAAAAAAAACAACGTAAGTGAATCGCACCGAAGTCAAGCGATGTTCGCACGAACTTGGACGGGTGACCTCCGAGTGAAAAGTCGTGCCGATTTACGCAAGATGATGTACAGGTCTCTCCACTTAAACACTCGTTAAACAAGTGTGAAAAAAACTTATAGGTCACGCGTCACGTTATTTATTAAAAAAGAACATCTTCAAAATGAAAATAAATATAAAAATTCTGGCTCTTATACAGAAACAATCACGATTGAAAACAATCATCGATTCTCGATCGAAAAATCGTTGACAGATGTAGTAAAAAAATAATTAAAAAAATTAGTGAAGAAACAATTAAGAGATTAGAATGTAAAACAGTTTGATGTATAATCTTCATATTTCATTAGATAAATGTCCAGTTTCATTGGATAAATATTTAAGCGCATGAAGTTTTTAACGTTTTAAAGAAAGTGTTGTTGTATTTCACAGTTTAGTTTTATAAAAAAATATTCTTTTTTAGCGAGATCTTTTTACGATCCTTCAATCGAGATAATCGATGATTCCTTTTAACGCATCGATTACGGTGGAGGACTTAGACGTTCCTTCAAGGACGTTTCAATCTCTAGGTCTTGTCGGTCGTGAACTCGGAATCATTCGAAATGATACAACAAGAAATCCGTCCGATTCACAGGGATTGATCGACAAGCCGCGTCACGGTCGCGCATCATTATGTTATCTTCTGCGTCCGATCGATAGCGCGTACAATAAAATAGTCAAACGAAACACACGCGAGACAGCTGTCCGTTTTTGTGCTCTCCACAAAGCAGCCTAGAGAGAGAGATGCGCGTTCGCGATTACGATTTTTTTTGTCGACGCAACACAGTATTTCTCTCCCAATCCTTTTTCGGTATATCTTAAAGCGATTCAAAATTATCTAAACAATATTTTATCACTTTGACGTTTTTAAACAATTTGCAATTTAATTATCCTCAATAATTAAATCAAATTGTTTCCAAGCCTCGTTTTCGAACAATATTCCAAATCCACTGCACATATATATTTTAAATAAAAGATAAATAAATCAATTGTCAGAGGAATTCGCACGAGACAAAAATCTCTTCTCGCGTCGTTCTCTCGTATTTATATAATTATGTAACAGGTACGAGAAGATTCGAGATGCGATGATTCAATACGTTTCTTATACAACTGAGAGGTGTTTTTTTTCAGACGAGTTATACGATACGGACTCGTGTATACAGAGTGACCGAAAACTTTTAGATTGGGCCAAAACTGAAAAGTCACTTACCGTATTTTGCAAAATTCGCAATATTTATTGAGTTATTAATTAATATTCGTTGGCTCACATTGATTAACTAACAAATATCGCGAATTTTGCAAAATTGACCAAATGACTTTTCTCATATTAATTCAATTTATCTTCACACTCGTATCAGGGTGTGTGAAAATTTTTTCAAACACCCTGTATCGGCTCTGCGAACGAGTCGCGCTCGTCTTTTGTGAAGCGTGCATCCGTTTCCGTCAACGATCCGCGGAGTGCGCGCGGAGGACACTCCGGTCACTGAGCACGCGTGTTCCCGCGATAATTATGTAACGGATCACCGTCCCGAGATGTGGTGATCATCGACCGCTCGAAACCCGTGACTGCGCGCGAAAGGTTTTTCGACTCTCCCAAGTTTGCGAATCAAGTTTGTTCGAGCGTTTCGGTCGAAGCTCTTCGACTCCAAACGCTGGAATTTTTACGGCTATAAAATTTTTTCTCTCTCCAGGTAATTAATTTTAATTAACAGTCCCGAGATTCAGATTCGGACGAGCGGAATAAATCCGCCGCGCGTCGGAAGAGACTCGACGCGCAGGTATGTGACCCGAGGCGCGTCGTGGATCACGTTCGGACCGCGATTGCAAATACTCGGCTAGAGAAGAAGTCCGGTTACGTAAGGCGAGGTTTAACCCGCGGTGCGTGTGTTAAAAGTCCATAAATAAAGTTCGCTCGCGAGAACCGTGCAAATAGAAACCTCGCGCGCTCTTCTTTAAATAACAAACACACCGTGTAATCGCGTTTCATTCAATTGAAACCAAAGAGACGCGCGCAAACATCATTACACGTCTTCTCCGAGAGAAAAAGATAGAGAGAGAGAGAGATGAGAAAACATCGAGTTTCTCAAGGCGAAAACGCTTGTTACGTAAAAAAAAAAAAAAAAAAAAAAAAACACTGATTTAATTCCCAGTCATCCCCCTGTAATTTCGTCGGAGGAAGCGCCACACACGCGTGTTAAACGATTATAATCGCCGAGTCACACATATTACGGGTGTGATTGACGGCGATGCGCGCGAGCGATTAGCGAAATTCAAAGGTGACGACGGAACGAAAGTCGCCGCTTCCTGGACCGTGATCTTCCCCCCTTGGATCTCTCTCGATCGCGCGGCGGTCACGGTCGTCCCCGCGCGCGCGCGCTATTGCGCATAAATCATTCGCGAACACACACACACACGCACACGTGCGATTAATCCCCAGGTAGCGCCTGGCACACGCGATTACGCGTACAACAACGTCGAAGATCGTATCGCTCGGAGTTGCGTAACGAGAGATGCGTTCCATTAAATCGCCGACCCGCGAACGGAAGAGATGCACTTTCGGATGATTGCGACGATGGATATTGCGCGGAACAATAACCTGGACTTTGCGTGACCGATTTCGCGCGGGAAGTCGTTCTCGCTTTGGGTCTCATTCAAAAGTCCGCGTAACAATTTTTTATTTATTTCGGCGACTTGGTCAATTTTTGCGGTTACTCCGCGATCGACCAATCGAATATTCGATCGTGCGTTGTTTTTCTTTTCGTCTCTCGCGCGATGACGAAACCCCGGGATTAAGCCGCGATTACGCGCGCCCGGCGAAGAATTCCTTCCGGTATATATCGTCGGATCAAACGTCTCTCGCGCGTACGTACATATACTCACGGCGAAGATGCTATCGCCCGCCGCGCCGGATCGGGTTATGTAAGACTTTCAGGGACGCGTTACAATGGGAAGCTCCTCGGATGTTCCATTAAATCGTATGCAGATTCTAGGGACAACAATGGAACGCGGACGGTCGCGGATCGACACGCGTAAAAAACCGAGTCCGCTCCGAAACGTTTCCTGGATCTCGGAACGCGGCGATATATATCGCCCGATGAGGAAAGGAGGAATTACCCGCAGGTAATATCCGCGAGATGCAACGCACGATGTTACAAAATTCCGGCGCTTTCGTAATATCGCTCGATGGAAGAGAAGGAAAAATTCACTTGTTTTGCAAATCAAACGCTTTAAACAAATTTTCAAATCGAATTAAATTATTGATGTATTGATTTATACACGTTTAAAATATGATAAAAAATTATTTTATACGAACATAAAAATGTCTGGCACGTTACACGAATGAATTTTCGCTAATTTGATACGAACTGAAATTTGTAATTCACGTATTGAAAAAAAATGCGTTATTTTGTGAATCACATATTTAACTCGTCGTTGTCACCACAGTGATGCAATTTTGCACTTCGCATGTTTGAAGTTGAATAACTTTCCGGTAATGAGACGATAAATAATTTAAAACTAGTGAAAATAGGGGTAAAAAATTCTCAGAAATTGAATGGAATTAGTTAAAAATGTCCAAAAAAATTCTTCTTAGTGAAAACTGAAAACAATCAAAAGAAAAACGTCGCACAAAATGCGAAAGATTGGGATTCGAATCCTGACTAAGACATTTTCGCAATGGATTTTTCAATTTTCTTGAGGGAGAAGGGGTGCGATTAAATATAATGACACATTTATTTAATAAAAAATCACAACTGATAATTTAACAGCGTTATTTGACGAACTGACGACAAAAATATTCCACGATTTCCACGTTTGAAAAATAAACCGCGTTTAGAAACGCACACTCCTCGATTAAAACGGCGCGAGATAAGGGAAACTCGCGCGCGGATGATTAATTTTCCGATCTCTTCAATTGCGCGCAAACCGCCCGCGCGCGATAGAATAGTGCGCTTGTTATATCTGTAAAATAAGATGGATAATATATAGTAGACAACGCGCGCGCACACACACGTTATAACGTGTGTCTCACGTGTTTGCGCCTCGGCTCCGATACGAATATACCCTAACGAATCGCGCGCGCGTGTAAGTAGCCGCGAATATAATCCCCGCGCCGGGTTTCTCTCCCTTCAAAAATTCGCGCGAATAACGTACGAGCGCCCGAGGGCGCGGGTGATTGAATATAAATCATATAAATTGCGACTATCCGGAATTAATGTACACGCTCGTGATTTAAGGTGCGCAGCACCCTCTCTCTCTCTCTTTCTCTCTTTCGCTCGCTCGCTTGCCGAAGTAATTGACGCGTTATTTCCGCATCCACCGTCCCGGGAAGCGAAATTCATCTTCGCGCGCCTCGGCTTCGCCTCTCTCGACTTTATCCCGAAGAATCTCTCGAAGGAGGGATCTTCCCTCCCGCTTTTTGCAAGCAGCACCCATCCCGCTCGCGCGCGCAAAAAGAGGTCCCGCGCGCGCGATCGAGATCATCGACCTCGTTTCCTTCCCCCCCCCTCGCGCTCGGCCAATGTAAAACGATCCCTCGGTGCGATCTCCGCGCGCGGCGGATATCGCAGCGCGCGGAGAAAGGCTGTGCTTGTGTTTATCGGCGCTCGTGCATCAGCGGGACATCACGATTCGCGGTGTATCCGCCTTTCTCACCCGTCCCCGAGGACGCGGCGGATTCTTTTCCCGGGGGCTCGCGCCGAGAAGTGTAACGAAACGGCGCGACAAAAGTCGCGACTTTTGATTTGTGTGCAATCGAGATGAGAAAATCTCTACAGACGCGTGACGATGTTGCGAAGAAATAATCGACACGAGAGAATTATATGCGAGAAGAAGATATTCGCGAGAAAAGACGATCCGCACTGGGTCTCCCTCCGCGCGCGCGCGCGCAGAGGAGATAATTTCCTTGAAACGCGGATGACAGAGGGCAATATTCATTCGCGGATTAGCGCCCGACACGCCCGTTGCGCGCGCGTGTATAATCGCATAAATAATACAGCGCGATCGCGCGCGCGCGCGCACGGAATACGAGCGATGATAAATCATTTGTGCGGCTACCGGAATTCAGCGGCGCGGAAAAAAGAACTGCACGCGGAAAGAGAGAGCGTTGATAATCGAGCGGCTCGCGTTCTTCTCCGACTTTGGTGTTACAAACTAATTTTACGCGACGGCGAGTCCGACTCCTTGCGAGCGCAATTGTTGATTCGGCAAATCAAATTCGTTGAGAAAACACCGATTTCACCTGCGATAACGGTTTTTTTTCTTCTCCCTCCCTCCCGTCCCCCGAAACGGTAGGCGGTGTATTTTATACTCGCGTATATACGTATTTTGCATACAGCGAGCGATTCTCAACAATTACACGGCGCGGTACAACGTGTGTAGTGCGCTGCGCGCGATCCCTCTCGCGAGGGAAAGGAAGAATTTATTTTCTACCCGCACGCGCATGGTGGGTTATGAGCTGAAATGCGCGCGCGTTCAAGGCTGCATCACAAGATCACGGTCGCGCCGGACAATCGTCATCAGTCATCGAGCGATTCCCCCGGCACGCACGTATCGATACACGTACGCGCGTACGTAAGAGTAATGGCGAAAAAAATCGAAAAAAAAAATCAAGAAAGAGCGACGACACCGTATGTCCCGCGAATCCTCGCCCGTCGAAGCATACATCACTCGACGGCGGATTCGAAAGTAACGAAGGTTTTGTATCTATACTCGCCGCGTACGTCTCTTTTGCGCACGTGATGCCGCGGCTTGACCCTTCGTGTCAGTCTCTGCGCGCGTCCTCAGCTTCAAGGAATAATCTCGTGAGAAACTTTATTAAATAATCGTCGGAGCGCGCGACTGACGATCAGTTTTTTTTTAGCACAATTAAAAACTAGTAGATAAAAAATGTAAAACAAAAATATGAAATAAAATAGCGATGAAACGTAGCGGATAAAGTGTACAAGTTATTGAACAATCACGAGACACGATTAATGATCAGTTTGTAATGTTATAACTAAGTAAAAAAATATAGCAAAAATATAGTAAATAAAATGGCAATAAAATTACAGCAGATAATGATCAGTTTTTAATGCGGTCGAAAACCGGCGGACAAAAGATGTAAAAATATTTAATAACTAAGTAAAAAAAAATATAGAACAAATATAGTAAATAAAATGGCAATAAAATATAGCAGATAAGTTTTTAGCAGATCAAGTTTTTAACGCGGTTGAAAACCGGTAGACAAAAGATGCAAAAATATCGCAAATAAAGTAGCAATAAATTATAGCAGATAACGATCAGTTTTTAATGCGGTTGAAAACTGGTAAAAAAAAACACGTAATAAAAATAAAATATAGCAGAAAAATAAAATAATAGACAACATGTGATAAAAAGTTTTATCGAAGTTTATATTTCACTCTGTTGTTTTACGTTAAATTACCATATTTAGTGGATATGCTAATATATAATTTATAGAATCAAGAATCGGAATCTCGTTGACTCGATTAACTCGATTCGACGTGTCCGAATATTCGCTACGAACGAGCGATACATCGCTCGCGATATGTAGATTATACGCGCGCGCGCACGCGGCGAGGACCGGTTTCGGATTAGATGGGAAAAGTATTCCACGTTCCGGCAAAGTTCATTGCCATTATATGCTATTTACTTGCGCTCTCGGCGTCTCGTACACACGCCAGTGACTAACAAGGTCGGTTGCGAAAGAAAGCGTGTCAAAAGTGCGTCCAAACATAGCGTTTGCGCGCAAAGAAAAACAAGAAAAACGCACAGACGTCTGTCCCGGACACTTTGTGCGAGACGCATCGAGATAAAAAAATAATAAATTACATTACAAAATCAAGTTTTAATATCAATTAAGTCGCATCTCGAAGATGGATTCTCGAAACGACGCGAGAAAAGCTGCGAGCGTAACGAATTAATTTAACGGAGAGAAAGGGGATTGCGCGATCTCGCGCGAGAGATAAAAGATGAAATGAGTGACGGTTTGTATACACAACCGAGACGCAACTTTTCGAAACGGGAGATCGTCGCAACGCGATACTTTGGCGAGGTCCTTCGTGAGGTATTACGCGGCCCGGAGAGCTTTTGTATGCGTAATTCGGCCAATGCAAATTTCAACTCCCCGGCGCTTATCGCGGGGGATTCATCGACGCGCGATCCTGTTCGCGGGACGTCGTCGTCCCGGCGACAGGACCGCGTCCCAACGTTCTCGATAATCAGCGCCCGAAGGCGATCCACACCCGCCTGTCATTCGCTCGCCGCCGCCGCAAACTCAGCTCCCGCTTGGACGTTGAACCTTGATTGCGCGCGGAGAAAGGTCGGCACCTTGCTGCGACGATATCGCAGATACTAACGAACACACGCCGTGTCTCGACGGTTATTCTCCCGCGGTTGTTGGTCGAAAAAAGAAAAAACACAAACGAGCATCCTGAAATCGTGTCACGGCGATCGAAAACTTCGGCGATATATCATCTTCTCGACGCGATCGATCGGGCGGAAACATCGGGCGGAGATTTGTCTCGCGAAATCGATCGCTTGCTTCGGTGAAACAAGCTACCGAGAATTCGCACGCGAATAAAAAAGAAAAACAAATGAGAATCCTGCGTCCTAATATTGAGGCGAAGTTCAGAAGTTTGAAAATCTTTTTTGATCGAGGATTGTATTTAAAATCCTCGCGATGGTACAATCGAATAAAATACGCGCCGTTCCGACGGACGGTCTTTTGCCATCTTGTGCCGTTGCTCAAAAAAGTTTAAAACCTTTCCGAAAACAATCCGATATTACGTTTTTTTTTTTTAAATATCGATCGAAAGAGAGGAAGTTGCAAATGCGCGCGTTCGTTCGCTTATTAAATCGTCAAACGCCCCATCGTGGCGCCCCATCAGAATCGGCCATACACCTCGATTGACCTCCCCGCGACCCCGTCCGCGATCCCTTTGGTCGACCGATCGCGGAGAACAGAGCTCGCACACACGCCGATAATTTACACGGCGATCGTCTTCCGGCAGGTAAATGCCGCGGCTAATGAGCCCACGTGTCCCGACGCCGCCGCGTTACATAAAGGCGCGCGCATCGGACGCGCAACCCCGAGAGAGATACACGGTTGTATTATACGATGCCGCACCGAGCCGGAGAGCTCTGATCTCGGAGTCACGACGACGACGAACGGGAGACGAAGAGAGCATCGTCGGTTCACTCGAGAGATGTATCGCTCGAAAGGTTTTTCTCTCCCTCGAGTGCTGTTAGAGATTAGTCGCGCGACTCTTCGGTCGAAGCAACGAACGAATTTATCAGCGAATCTGCAAGGGATATTTTGTTTTATTCAGGAAATTGGCAGATTGGAATTTAATTTTTAATTATTTCCAGTGGCGGTAATTTTTTAGTATCTTGGCCGAGTTAAATCGTAGAGCCTGTTGAGATTTTACTGAAGTGGAGTTCGAGTTAGTTTCTGGTTTAAAATATTGAGTATTTATTTGGTTTTAATATTGAGATTTTACTTCCGGTCTCTTACTTCAATTTCTTTAATTGCGAAAAATGCTTGAGAAACGGATGTACGTAATTTATAAAAATGTTCGGATATTGGATAAATGTTGAAAATAAAATTGGGATAAAATAAATGTTGAAAATAAAATTAGGATAAATGTTGAAAATAAAATTGTGCCGAAACAAAGTGGATGCGAGAGAGATTGAATTAAACCGAATTAATCAGCCTGTGTAAAAAAGTTTTTGTATCATACACGCGAGAAAACATCTCCTCCGGTAGATTTCATTAAAAGCTTCGGTGGAACAAGACGTCGAAGACGAAGTAGCATATGAAAGGCGCGCATTTACGCGAAGAATAATCGACACGCGCGAGTTAAAGAAATTACACAAAGGAAGCCTCGAGGAGAGGCTTTGAAAGGGTTCATTGACGGATTCAAAGGATTGAAGGATATAACCGTATCCGGACACCACTTCTGGCGAGGTTTCAATGCACGGCTAATTTTTATTCCCGTCACCCCTCCTCCCACACACACGCGTCCCTCCTCGATTCTCATCGTCGTGCGAGAGACAAAGCCCTCGCGGAGGATAAGTATCGTTGCATGTGGCTTGCCACGGGGATGGTCATAATGTAAGCATTGAACCGGCGACGCTACGCCTCGAAAACCGTCCATTGTATTCCGCGGAGTCGCGCAGGTTCAGGCAGCCTTGAGGCACCGAACCTCCCAGCGCGACAAGATGATGCATTGTTACAATACGCGAGGAGGTCTGGCGCACGGCCTCCCCCGCTCGCTCTTTCCCCGTCGGGGTCGCGCAGAAAATCGCGCGAAGGTTAAAAGGTATCGGCGCGGAGGTATCTGGTGTCCGGAGGTTTTATTTTCCGCGAAACTAAGTGCCTCGATATCGCACGTCGCTTTTTTGAACGAGGTTCAAGTTTGCATTTTTTTATATCGCGATATGTTTTTATTTTTTACATTATTGCCGCAATAAATGCGAAAAATAAACACACGAGATAAAAATTTTTCTTTTCGCTTCAAATCTATCGAAAAAAAGCTGATTTGAATCTTAAACAAAATTATAATCTCACCGATGTAATATTCGAGAAATCTGTTTTTTTTTTTCGGTTCTCAAGCACAAATGTCTAGAATCGCAAAAAAGAGGCAAAGGAGGTGCTCGATCGCGCTCAAATGCGGCGCGTCAAGGCGTTTCTCTTATACAACGCGCCTTATTGTCTTCCCACAACCAGTTTTGACTACTCGACTTTTAGTAGCCTCTGGAGAAACTGACGTGTGAGCAAACACACACATGCGCGCGAAAGGGTTTTCGCCGAGAGATTGGCCCTGGAAATACACCACCGCCAAGGACAATCTAAACGACTACGGCTGCGAGAGAGAGAGAGAGAGAGAGAGAGAAACTAGAGTTCGGAGATTGCAGCCAAAAGAAGAGCCAATCGTTCTCGGGGATCGTAACGTTCCCGAGTTTAGCCGATGCGATGATATAATTCCGAAGAATCGTAGAAAGGATCTCTTAAGAATCCTCCTCCGCCCGATCCTCCTCTCGTCTCTCCAAACCGCCACCACATCCGCGCGAGAGAAGACGATCCGAGTGTGTTGCGTAACGATGACGCGATATATCCTTCGCCGAGAGTCTCGAGAGATCCTGTATCTCCGTTCGAATTCTCCGAACCACTTTCGGAAAAATTAAATTTAACGAACGACTCGACTCGAGAATTTAATTCAATTAATTCGCGCCCGGAGTTTAATCGGGCAATAAAACCCCGCGCGGGCGAACGGAGTTTTGAACGGGAACAATTCTGATGTACGCCTCCGGCGTAAAAGACACGGCGCAATAATGAATATCGATGATGTCTGGGGGAGGAAGGGGGAGAAAGAGGGACGCATCGCCATGTCGCGCACGCATTCCACGGCAGCCGGTTATAAATCACTGATCCGTATCTCGGGATACCCCCTTAAACCGAACGGATGCTACTGTCGATTTGAATTACTACCCTCTATCGAACGAGAGAGAGAGAGAGGGAGAGAGCGAGCCGAGAAGACGGTCTCTCGAAACGGTTTGAAGTTCTATGTAAACTACCCGCCCACGTTTGCATTCTCCTTCGGCCACCGCGGCGGTTGCAGCTCGCGATCGCGACGACCAAACAGATCCTATGTCTTTCTCTCGAGTGAGAACCTTAGAAAGGAGAGTCTCCCGTGCGCGCGGAGAGCAGCAGCAACAGCCACCGAGATACCGAGGCATTAGAATTCCGAGTGGAATCGATTCGAGAGACGGACGGACGGACGGACGAAGCGGAGGAAAGAACGAGAGAAAGAAAAAATGTCGTCTCTCTTCCCCTCGCTCTCTTAGGGACGTGTGTATAAAGTTGACAGCAGCACACTTTCACGAAGGGACGAATGACCGCGTGAATCGTTTATTCCGACGATTCTCTCGAAAATCGTGGGAGACTCTCGGAAGCAAAGAGGTTCGTTGACCGGCGCGTTATGATAATGCGCGCGACCGTATTGATTACGCGCGCGTGTGTTGAAAAAAAAAAGATACGATAGGCGAGACTGGAAGATAAATAAAAAAAAAACCCGTTTCCCGGATTTTCGGCGACTTACGAGGCGAATATCGCAGATAGATTTCCGAGAGAGAATCGATTGCGCGATAAATCTCAATTAAAAGAATCTCGAGATATCTCAGTTTGCGACTTACACACTCGCATAATGACTTTGAGAGACAAAAGTAACAAAAAAAAAAAAATAAATAAATAAAACGTTCGCTTTATCGCGTGTGCGAAAAATATTCAAAAATAAAAAAAAAATAAAAAAACATTCGACAAACCGCGAGAGCTTAAGTCGCGAGAGGGATTACTTCGAAGGCGATAAATATCAAGAAGAAAGAGAGAGGGACGGAGAGATAAATAAATCGATGTCACGCCGAACCGCAAAAATTCGCCACCACCACCGGGGTGGGTGAGGATGAATATTAGTCACCGCGCGGAGACGCGCGCCTTAAACGCCCGGCGATTATCGTCATTATATTCCACCGGGATAATTACACGTATACGAAACAAATGTCTATAGATTCGAATTACACGTTCGCCCGTAGAGATTACATATATTTTCGTTGCGCGCGCGCGCGCGCGCGGCACAACGAAACGCGTTTTATTACGACACTTAATTTATTCATCGACAAACGCGATCTCTCCCGTCGTTCGGGGCACGTGGAATCCTTGTCTTGGATCAAAATCATATCAAATAACGACAAGCTCCTCCTCGCGATTTTTTCCCCCTCTAATATTCCCCTTTTTTCAATTAATAAACCGCGCGCGAGCCACGTATCGACCGTAATATCGATATACGGGCGCGTCGACGGGAGCCGGCGCGTTGGCAATAACACTCGGGAGAATATCCTGAATAAACAATCGCGCGCGCGATATATCTCGAAGAGGGATACATCGCTCGACACCTTCGATCGGCAAGTGCGCGCCTCGCTCTCAAGGGTGAATGCACGCCCGTTGCGCAACCGCACGATCGCATTAAATCGATCGGCACATATCGATAGCCTTGCCCGGCTTACGCGGACCCGAGAGAAGCATTGTCGGTATATTCCGGACGGGAGTGTGTTCGCCTCCGGCGCGCAAACGCGCCGCTCGGAACGGAAATAAAGTCGGAGTCTTTTAAGCGAGAACGCGCAACACGACCTTGCGCGCGTTCGCACGCTATGATACCTCGGTATTTCTGGGCTGGAAAATAAGCGGTCGGGGGTGTCAATTGGACGCGCGCTTTTGCCGCCGGCGCGTGTTCCGAGAAAACACAGCGAAACAAGTTGCTCTCTCAGATGAGAATGTTCGCGCGGCAAACGTCCAAGAGCGAGTTAAGATTCAATTTAGAAAAAAAAAAAAAAAATACAAAGTTTTTAACAAAATCGAGCGAAAGATGAGACCAGCGCGGCGAGCGACACGGAAAAAAAGAAAGACCGATCGTGTTCTGCCTACGTTCCGACGATGTATCGCGCGGCATATCGTGCGCGATATTAATCGCGATGACGGCAAAGGAGCCACGAAGCGGAGCGCATCGTCGTCGCAAGCAGCAGACGCTGCCGGGACGAACGAATGATTCAGAGTCTCTCGTGCGAGAGTTCGTCATTGACGCGCGGCTTTGACGTCTTTTCCGCGCGTTAATATGCCGAGCACAATGACAATAAGAAATTGACAGGTTTTTGTTGTTCGTTTTCCACCAACTCTTGCGCAACGTTTTGACGTAAGGAGCGACGAAAAAAAAAAACAAAAAAAAATTTCGTATGCGTCGATACGTTTCACGAATGCAACAACAGAATTTATAGCGTAATTATTCTGACGCGTGTAACAAATGGGAAGAAAAGGTCGGTCTCGTGACGAAGACCTCGTGTGTCTCGCGCCTCCACATATCAATCACGTAAGAGACGACGAAAACAAGCCGAACACGCGGGGGAAACACGCACCGATATCCTCTTCGTGCGTTCAGGTCGAAATTGAAAATTGAAATTCGTGTATCTATTATTCGCCGCCCCCCTTCGAAGCTTTACACACGCGCGGATCATTAAATTAAAAGCGAACATCTCGCGAGAGAGACAGAGAGAGAGAAAGAGAATCGAGAAACAAGCACAGCGTGCATTCTCCGCGTTGCAACAGCGGGAGAACCGGTGTGTTGCCGGGAAATGGTCGACAGCAATAAACTTTCGACACCGAGAAATCATGGGTTTCAGTAGACGTATTGCGCGGTCCCGGCGCGGCGGCCGCGAGGAGAGGAAGCTCTCCTCGAAACGTGCCGCCGAGGAAAGCGCGTTCGTCGACTCGCTTGATACGTCGCCGGTTCCGCCTGCTGCTGAATATCATAGGAGCTACGAAAGGAAACGAAAGAGAGAAGGAGAGAAGGAGGAGAGAAAAGCAGCGAACGAAGAAATACTGGCGCACACAAGCCGCTTCTCTCCTCACGGAACGGATGATTTTCAGAAGTGACGTTGAATTTAACAACTTCTCGACAAATTATTATTTTTCGAGATAAAAGATATCTTCAGTTTTTATTTACTCGCGCGCCGTTTTAACGCAAGATGAAAGTTTTTTAATTCGCGATCTTTGAAAACTTCATTCAAACTCTTCTCGATCCTTTGATCTTTTTTTTTGTTAATTAAAGTTTAGGACCAATTTGCGAAATGCACAACTTCGTTTTAAATGTATTACAAGATTATACAAAACAATCGTATGTTTTGATTTTTACATAGGGATCTCTTCTCGGTGATAACAAAGTAAAAAAAAAAAAATCAAAGGTCGACAGCGTTCACAAATGGAGAAAAAATTTAGTGGTCATTCGATCGAGGGAAATAAAACTCATATTACACTTGCTGTGTAAGCTGAAACACAGTATATGCAAAGTCTATTTTCGTTAAATGCGTGTTTTAGTTTATAACAAGTGTAATATGAGTTTTATTCCCCCGGCCGAATGACTGCTATAAATTTTTTCCTCATTTGTGCTGCTGTCGACCTTTCGCTTTTTATTTTTACTCCGTTCATCAACGAAGAAGATCCTCGACGGAAGGATCAAAACTAATGATTGTTCTGTACGTCTTAATAAATTCAAGAACAAAAGTTAAAAAAAAAAAACGACGTTTTTTCTTCCGACTAAATGACCCCAGTAAAATTTTTTTTGTACGCCGCCGTCAATTTTTTAAATTCTGTTTCTAACCGAAGAGAAGATCCTCGATATAAAAACCGAAACACACGATTGTGTTCTGTGTATTTTAATAAATTCAAAATTTTAGATCGTTCTGCGTATTTTAACAAATTTAAATTTCAAAACAATTACAAGATTCCAAACAAGATTAATTAAATATTTTAATAAATTTGCATGTTTTTAAATAAATTTATACGCGCGTATACATCTCGTACGTTGACTCTAAACTCTTATTTAATTTTTTTCACGAACTTATTCGTTAATTTCTTTTTGTTCCAATAAGTGAAACTATCAAGCTCGTACGCAGGAACATCTTCAAGTTTCATTAGTCTTTTTTTTCTCGTGTAATTCGCTCCTATCTTTCTTTTTTCTCTCTCTCTTCTCTCTCTCTCTCGAGTTTCTTCGGCACGCACAGCGTTTCCGTGCAACATGGAGAGACTGGATCTCTACCGCCACAGTTGTAGCGCAGTTGAGAGAACGTCGTCGTCTCGTGGAATCATAGACGAACGTGCAACGACTAGCTTCTTCTCGTGAGAGGAGGCGCGCAGGCACGTCGGAGATTACACAAGTCGTCTTCTCTCGAGACTCTGTTTGCTTTTCAACGGCTTCCAGAACGGGCTACAAAACTACACCGATCGAGCCGAGACTCCCGCAGCCGGGGAGCGAAGACGAACTGCCTCATCTCTCACGAGAGACGAAGTCCTCTCGCACATTCGATCGTATCAATTTTCTTGAAAATCGAACGAAATTCCGTTTCTCTCAAACTAAATATCTTTTAGGAATTGCGCGAGCGATATATCGAAAATTGTATCGTTTTATTCGCGAGACTTGAATTTTCTCTGAAATTTTCTTCCGGCTCTTTAGAAAATTACAGCCGCAAATGTTTCGCCGCGGCAAAAGGCATCAATATTCGCCGACAACATGCGGATACAATCATCGAAATGCCTTTCCGTCTCTGAAAAGAGATCACGTGTTGCGGTGCGCGCGCGCGCGCGCAACGACCGACCGCGAATTGTTTCTCGATCTTATCGAAGCGGAACGAGAGAAGTGTCGGACGCGTTTTATCGATCAAAGGAGAGACAGAGAGAGCAACGAGCTCGCGAGCAAGAAACGAAAACGGTGCGCGCAATGAGAGAACCTTTCAACGAAAGGACACGCCTCGGCGTGGATTTGTACACGAGGAGTATAGTCGCTCGCCTTGCCCGCGTGTCGCGAGGCTCTTTCAGGTGCACGCGCGATTATCCACGCACGGATACAATCGATTGTACCGTTTTATCGCGCGCGTTGAATTGTGTTCTGCGACAATGAGTCTCTCTCGCGGCCATTCAAGAGCCGAGATAGCCTCCTCCTCGCGAACCACCTCCTTACGATCCTTTGCGCGCGCGCGCGATGACGTGCGAGAAACGACATTAGGCCGTTTTGCCATGGCCGTTTCTTACACGCCACGTTCGAGTGACAGTAAATTACATCGAAAAAGTTTCAGACGCGAAAAGTCGTCTATCCAAAGAATTTTTTTTTTTTCCACACGCAGAGCGAAAAGAAACTTTTCAGCAAGAAGAACAGATGGACTTACTTTTCTACGCGCGGTGCGCGATAATATTTGTTCTCCGAGCCGAGGCTTGAATAAGAAAAAGCTCCGCGTTGGTGGCTGTATACCTCCGTCAGGTGTTTATTTCGACGACGCAAAAATGCTCAGCTATGCAGAACAAGAAGACGCGGCGCGGCCGGTCTCATTCACCGCTCGTCTCTTCTTCTTCTTGCGCGGCTCGAATCGACTTCTGCCGCCGCAAACGATCTGTTTCTAAGCCCGGCCGACATTCCCTCAGCTCGGTTAAAGACCCCCGACCGACTTAACCTAGCCTAACGCGCAATCCCGCAGAACCCTCTCACGTGTACGGGGAGAACAGCGGTGTGTTTGAGGTATGTGTGCGCGCGCAAGAGAGCGCGCACGAACGCACGGTGGCAGACGCTCGCGCAGGACGAACGTAACTATTTTGTTATATAACTTGCACGTACTGTCCCTCTTCCTCCTCGGGGGAAGGGAGGGAGGGAACGCCCGAGACAATGCCGCCTCGCGGCTTCGATCGTATAAGGACCGTCTCTCCAGGATGCAACGACCCTTTCGCCCTCCTCCCCGGAGGCTTTGTCCTCGTTCCGTAATGACGAGACGTTCTATCTCGTTCTTCTACATTCGCGCTCGCTGGTTTCCTCGAATTGACGATCGTAAAGAAAATCGAATTTTGACGTAAAGTCCCTCGAGGGATTTTTACGCACGTCCTAGCGCCGATTCGCGACGCGCGGAATCTCCTCGCCGATCGGAAGAATCTATGCGAACACGATTCCCGGGAGCTTCCTCTCCTTCCGAAGAGGAAGCAAAGACTCGCGAGAGAAGGAGGCAAAGGATACCGGGGAGGGTAATAGAATAGATTGCTAGGCCATTCTACATCCTGGTATCCGGTACCATTGTCGGGCGCCATTTTTCCCACTGAATCGACTGTTTATTCCGCTCGTGAAAGGACTAGCTCTCTCTCGCGCGCGCAGAAACCCACCTCGCCCTTTTACATTCCTTCTCTCTCTCTCTCGCGAGGCCAGAACAAAACGCACGCGTTGGGAGAGAAATTCACAAGTTTATATTCAATTATCGGCCCTTCCGATCTTCCCGCCGCTCGTGTCACTTTTATTATTTCCGAACGCTCGAAAATCGGAAGAACTGGAAGTTTCTCTTGCCGAGATATCGAACGAGGATATTATTCTCTCAAGTTTCTTTTCCCTTTCGTTCCACTTATTCCGGGATATCTGTGTCACCATTCGTTGCTCGCCGCGACGCAGCCTTGAATATATTCTCGCGCTCGGGTCCTTGCACCCGCCGCTCGAGGATGCATCATAATGCGCGCGCGCGCGCGTCGGCGGGAACTGAATCACGCGCAGAAAATGTCCAAAAGAAATTCGCCAAGGATTACCCGTTCTGAATCATCTGCGCGCGAGCATTGTACGTCAATCTTTTCATTTTTTTTCTCTCTCTCTCTCTCTATCTTCGCGGTAACCCACTCCCCTTCGGCCGATATGATAAATGGGCGTGGATTCTCGAATGCGCTTATGCGAGACGAAAGAGTGTGTGTGTATGTACAACTGACGTTAATGTCCGATACTTCATTTCCGCCGATACTTGGCGTTTTTTTTTCGAGACGTTTCACACACGCGTTTCCAAAACACACTCCTGATATTGTCGGCTGATAAGATCAGCTGATTGTTATCTGTATTTGGATATTTTGTAAAATATTCCCCAACGTGCAAATTGCGAATAGTAAAATTATATGAATATTATTACATTAATTATTACTTATTAGTGTGTTTATTTTATTAATGATTTAATAAATAAAATTAAAATTAGAGAAGCAAAAAAATAATCAATCAATTCCATAGTCCACGGTGCAGATTACAAACCTATATACATATTAAAATTATTATTAAAATAATAATTTATTTTTATTACAAATATTAATACTGTAAAAATTTAATAAATAAAAATGGTCAAGAGTAAAAAGATAATCCAAAATCGAGAAGTAATTGAAGCGCGCAAGTAAAAAGAAATTTTCCAAAAATGTGTACATACATTTGCACGCATTTTGTGAACGTTTGACCGAAATTTAGATCTCAATTTGTTAATTAACAAATAATAAATAAATATCTACGTGTGACTTATTTGGAATGCCGTGTTCTTTCTTTGTTGACACAAAGCCATTAGCGAGCGCGAAGGTCGCGTTTAATGAAGAAATTGGATTCGCGTACGAGAGAGCGTTTCAAAAACACGCGTAGGTATACGCGCGCGTTTCTGTTCTGTCGTCGAGGTGCTTGTACGCGATTCGTTTTTACTATCCACCCTCTGGTCTCCACCGCGCGCGATTGCCCTTCGGCCTTCGGCTCGCCGAACGAATCTGCATGCGGTAATGACTTCCTGCCGTAAAGCGGCGAATAATAATAAAAGTGAACGGTCGAGTTACGAGACGAGTTGCACGTGTGGGTATACGGTCGGTGCCGTAACGATGAGGGGGGAACGACGACGCGCGCGCGTCCGACCGCGGATGCGTCTTTTAGCGAACGCAATCGTTCCGTGTTTGTTGCGCTCTGTCTCGCGCAATTTTGCCCCCGAGAAAAGAGTTGACGATACGAAATTGTTTAAAACCGGTGAGTTTCACGGCGCGAAATTACGCCGCTGCATTTGAGAAAAATAACAAACCATTTTGCGAGTAAACAACCCGCGTCCGTTTACGTTACACAAAATGTAACGTTAAAAATAAAAGCGTCACGTAAAAATTTTGCCGCAAAACTCGATCCTGAAACGACGTTCGTGCGATTATTGCGACTTGTGTTCGGAGATGCCAGATTCTGTGCTTTGGTAGCATGCGGTAGCAACGGAGGGGATGCGCGGATCTGGCATCTCCGCTTGTGTTTGGCGCGAACGAACCTCGAGATTTCCAGAGACCTCAAACGTCAAACCGGCTGCCGCGAGCAGTTAAATCCCCCGGATTTTTCCGCCGCGAACGTAACTCACCGTCTGTCAACGTTGCTACCTGCGGTGAGTGCACTCATCCGGACGACCGGTACGTCGCCGATGGCCGCTCCTTCCTTCGCGCCGCATGACGTATCCGCATTAAATGCGTTCGGCCGCGTCTCCGGCCCGCGTGATATCGAAAGGGGAGAAACGAGAGAAGTAAGCGCGTAAATAACAACAAGACTCGCTCGCGATACGATCGTTTCTAATTCGGTATCGCGAGTTTAATACCGGCTCTATATATCTGACGCACGCGCGTGCACAAGTTATCTGGTTTTTCTTTATTTGTCTCTATAGGTCACGATGATCACACGAGTCGTTGGAAAACGCACGATCGCTCGCGCACATTCGATTCGTTACTATCGCGCGATTTATTGTCTCGCGATTCGATTCCGAAACGAATTCTTTCCCTCCGGACATATCTGAAGTTTCGAGGAGCTGTTCGGCTCTTCTCTCGCCGAGGAAAAGCGCAACGCTACCGACGGAAGTTGTGCGTTACGTCGCTTATACATACTTGTCTGCCCACACGCGATTATGCAAACTACAACTCGAAAGACTATCGCGACGTATGTAGGCGCGTATATACGCGTTGATGTCGATGCGTGATACATTACGTCTGCGCTCGTCAAAAAAAAAAAAAAGAAAATGAAGAAATTGCGAGATCGACTTCTTCTCTTGTCGTTTCGCCGTCGTCTCTCGAGAGCACGTGGTTACACAATTTTACGATACGTTCCTGCAAAGTTCTGTTTATCTCATCTTACCGAACGTATTTTTGCTGCGAGTGAAAAACAAAGCGAAAGTTTTTTCAACGACTTTCCAACGCGGACTCGGTCGCGTTGTTGTTTGTTTTTCTTTTTACGCAACAGACCTCGGGTTTGTTCTTCACACCGATTCTCTTCGAGCTTGTAATTTCTTAGACAGTTAAATTTTGCATCTAATAATAATAAATGCTGAATACTTTTTAACGTTTTTCGGCACCTTAATTCGCCGGACATGGGTCGTTTTCGTCTTGGGCCTTTTAAAAAATATTAAATATTTGTAAAAAAATCTGAAACAATGTGTACATACTCTTTAAACTGTCTATTTTAAGAAACCATCATTAAATTTAGTGAAAAAAAAGGTTTAATTCATAATTTTTAGCAAATATGACAACAAATCCAAAACAACAAGAAATTTTCATTTTGCTCCAGACGAAAACGA
>QVOA01000205.1:0-25866 GCA_014825685.1 Pseudomyrmex cubaensis
ATACGAACTTTTCTGTTATCGAAGATCAAACCGTTATTGTTCAGATCTATTAATAAACACATTTAATCAACATATAAATGTACGTACATACAACATATCGAATAAATTTTTGACTGGATGCAGCTTCGACATTGCGACTTACGAAGAAATGAAACTCAATAGCGTAAAAAGATTCCCAATATATATATATATGTATATATAGCGAGGATCAAGAAAAAACTCGGAATCAAGTCCAATATAGAATCCGTATAATAAACAATGGTAAAAAAGAATGATATATTAGAAGTAAGGGTATAATGTAGATCAACATCAGTCCAATTAAAAAACGTGTGTCATCTCTCTCTCGATCTACGTCCGACATGTTTCGCCGATCCGGGCACGTACCTGATAACTGAATTGTCTCACAACCTTGTACAATCTGTTCGCCTCCTCGGCGAAATACTCAGCTTGGGTGAATAGGTCCTGGGTGGTCTTCAACGCGCCCTCGCCCCGCGTGAACTGATACATCGAGAACGCCATCGACGACATGTTCTTTGCCCGCTTCACGATATCGTTGTTCTCCTCCAGAGCGCTTCCGCTCTCCTGCCACTTCTCCGTCTCAGCGTCCATCTCCGAGGTGATCAGCTTCATCTCGAGACCCGCCTTGGCGATCTTCGCTTGCTCCTCGCTGTCAAGTCGCACCGGTTTCAGCGGCTTGCTCGTCGT
Source organism: Pseudomyrmex cubaensis (assembly GCA_014825685.1). Taxonomy (NCBI): domain Eukaryota; kingdom Metazoa; phylum Arthropoda; class Insecta; order Hymenoptera; family Formicidae; genus Pseudomyrmex; species Pseudomyrmex cubaensis. Next base: position 706 of record QVOA01000205.1, read on the forward strand.
GCCGTGTTTCTGTAATGAGTAATCATACTGATAAATTATCCATTATCTTTTGCATTGTCGGTTTGTTTAGAAAGATTCTTCTTTTAAATTCGAAGATGCTATTGATTATTTGTCGAAGTAATTGCTACGTACTCCTGGCCGCGGCAACGACATGTAAACTTGCTTCTCTGGTCGGTTTTGACTGAGTTCTAGCACATCTTTTGCTACTGTCGTTACGTCACTCATTAGCCACTGCCACATGTCGGTAAATACTGCGAAATATTAAAACCAAAAATATTAAAATGGTTAAGTTTTTAAAATTATAAGTTACTACTACCGATTTAAATATATCAGAAAATCTTTCTCTCAAGAGTTGACTCACCCTCGAGATTTTCCTTGGCTATCTTACTAGTAGGATGCCTGGCCAGTGTGTGCGCGGCCGTTACGACTTGCGGACCGTATATTCTCAAGTTGATCTCCGTGAACTTGGCCGATACTTGCAACGATTCCGAAAGTGCAACGTGTCTCAAGAGTTTGCACACCTGTAGAAGAAATAATAGTATGCAACAGCACAATACATATGTATATATACGTATTGTATATACACATATATAGAATTATATGTACATATATATAGAATTTATATACATGTATTTATACATATAGAATTTTATTTTATAACTGCACTGATAAAAAAAGCAATCACGTATTCTGTTCTCAATTACGTATATACACACACCACACCGTTAAATATTTTCAAAGTCACGAAGATTTATCGTTAGCGTCAGATATGAATAATGAACGCGAGCTAATACACTTAAAGTTAGATGTAAAATAAATCCAATTAGGTGCTGTAGCTGATTACAATCTAGATAAAATGGATAGACGCGCTATCATATGCGCATAGTGTGTCTAATGATATAAAAATCAATAATCTCGTTTTAAAAGCGAAATCAATAATCTCGTTTTAAAACCGACCTCAACTGTGTATTTGTTGTGAAAATAATCTCGCGATAGATATTTTTTTCTCGCAACCCTCGTTATTTTCGAAAGTTTTAAATTTCTAGCGGCACGTGAATGCGCGAAAACATATGAATACTAATTGTAAGTACTGGGAGCTTACTTCGAGAATATGTTCGATATACTCGTGGAACCTGTCGCTGCTCTCTTGCAGACGGTCGATGTCAGTGGCCAGCGCGAGATTTCTGATTGTTGACACGAGCTCTTGGCCGGCCTTTGTCACTTGGCCAAGATCGCCAGCCTGCTCCATCGTCGTTGCACAGAGCTGCTGGCGAAGATCCCTGGTCGCCCGTAGAACACCCACCACCGCTTGCTCCATTTCCGAGCTAGGTGAACCCCCGCCACCTTCGTAATTCTGACGGAACACGATGTCTATCGTTTCATACCTTGCCACCGTTTAACTTATTAGGCAAAATTTTTCATACTTCAATTTGTTACTCAAAACATATCGTCATATTTAACGAATTTAGAATTATTATATTCATATTTGTTAATTCCCAACTTGAGATATTACATCAAATCGTGTATTGATCTCAAAAAAATTTGCATTATAAATCGCATAATTTTTTTTCTGCGTTTAGATTCATGTCATCTCATTTCTTATAATGCGAGATACGTAACTTTGACAAAACTTGATTTTCTACACGATATTAAAACACTAATGGAACTTTGTTGTACACTTTCCTGCGAGGCGAGATAAAAGATTGACTTACCATACTGTTACCGATCCGCAAGAGTGTATTGAGCTCGAGTTTCGCGCGATCACAGAGCAAAAGAATATTTTCTCTGTGTTCATGGCTCGTGTAGGCGCTGTCGGTAAAATCCTGTGTTCTCTCGACCACTGTTTCGAGGGCCGATGTAAGTGTCTCGCGACAGTCCGGTCTCAGCAGGGTCATCCTCGTTGTTTCAACGAGCCTCTCGAAGTGTTTCAATGCCGAGCAAACGGTACTGCTGTCCCAGTCTTCCTGCTGCGGGCTCTGCAAAACGGGGCGATCGTAGGAGATATATTTTTCCCGATATACAGTTCCTCTTTTTTTTCTTTTTTTTTTTTTGATAACAAAATTATATTTTTCTTGATTATTTAAAACTGCTTTCTTTTAATACTTTGATAATTTTAACGAATTATTTTGACAACGCGCGCGAGCAAATTCACGATCACGTTTCATGCAAATTCGTAATGTTGGGAAACACTGACGACAAACGTTATTAAATCTTTTAAAGAGATGTCACGCTTCGGAAGCGTCCCACTTCGGCCAGGTTGTCTACAATCACTTTAGAATCGATTATGTCGCGCGGAAAGTGGGTAGTACTTAAGTGTAAAATACAAGGGTGGCTATATGTTTTTCTAGCACGGGTAAAGGTCGTTCATCGTGACCCGACTTCTTTCCGCGTTGTTTCTTCGGGAGAAATCGAGAGAGATTTTTGGAAACGTGGTAAATCACGTGTAGGCAGTACATATGTACGCGTAGGCAGTGTACATATATGCTCCTCGTCGCTTATTTGACGTTGAAAAAAATCCAGCGCGAAATTCAAGTGTCGCGTACGTCAAAACGTCGGGTTACGTAGTAGCTGTACGGGTAGTAAGTACGGATATACAATTTAGCGCAGAAATAATCATCTTTACGATGGCCGTTTAAGCGCCTTTTCAGCGAGACGATCTTACCCGCGAATAAGAATTTCCCATCGTTCCGAGCTAGACGTGAAATCAGCAGTTTCATTTATCGTCGATTTCACTACTTTCTATCACATTTTTATTTCGCCTCCAACTCGTTATATAAGTTCTTCTCGTCGTTGTTAATTTTTTTTCGTCTGCTTATAATGCTTTTCCCGATATTTTTAATATCTTGGATAAGCAAAATTTTGCAATAAACACGAATGTTAAAGAAACAATATTTTATTTCAGCCATTATTAGCGATCATTAGATTTCAAGTATAGTCGTGTATAATATCGATTGATGATCGATCGTGTAATCGCAATTGATACAGTCGTGGGAATGCATTTCGCTACAAGTCTCGTATCTACTCATTTTCGACCGCTGGTTATCGATTTTACGCCAGACCAGATATCGCGCTATTATTTATGGTGTCTCTGGAGTCGTGAAAATACGGAATCTCGCTTCGATATCTCGTTACAACTTCTCCGCAAGGGCAGAACTCTCTCTCTGTCCAAGGTCGGTTAAGTAGCACATTAGCGAACGTAACGTAAATCACAATTTGGCGAACAAAGACTCTTTGAAACACTTTCAAAGCTTTCGGAAACATTTCACCATACACGACTTTTTCCTCCCTCACAATAACGCTCACACGCAATATGGGGCATATATGCGTGCTCAATGCAGCAGAACAATGAGACAGAGAGATGTGGATAAATGTCTGGAAGCTAACACAGCGTATTTGGCAAGCGCGATTATTACTGCATTTCTTGGCAAAGTCGCTCGACGCGCGAGAAACGTTCGTGTTCGCGGTGTAATTATTTTCTCGTTATTATCTCGCGCGGTAATCCGTATGGCACACAGTATTTAGAGTAAATAGCTATGATAAATTAATACACTGTCTCTTTTGTTTGTGAGAAGCGCGTTTCTTCTCAGACGTGTGCAATATCTACGAAAATGCGAACGTAGCTTACCTGCGAATTCGAGTAGGACTGAGATTCGCTGCAGTCCACCACGCCGTCTTTAACGACGTAATGTATCAGATCCATCGCTCTTCGCATTTGACAAAAAACGGTGTCTCTGTTCTCCCTCGCCGAAGGACACTCAGGATGCCTAAGACACGTCTTGCTGGACGTGAGCAGCATCATGGTGCTTCTTTCTAGCACCTGACGCGCCGCCGCCATTTGCGCGCGACGTCTCTCGTCTTTGAGATCGTTCTGAAAATCAAGTGCCACGCATCGAATTCAATCGCGTTTCCGTCAAAAAACACAGTTCAGGCGTGTAACAGTTGTTATTATTACGATCGCGAGATACACGTCGATCGGCACGAAAAACAAGTCTCGTCTCACCTGACGATCGCCGGTTAAATGAGCCAACTCGACCATTTCACCGCCGAATTGGCTGAACGCCTTGACGAATTCGGTGAAATTCGAAACGCTCTCGAGACGTCCGAGACTGCGGGCGACCTTATCCTTGGCGTGAAGCAGTTGATTGACCACTACGATGTCTGCCAGGAGAAGAACTCTCGTTACCGAGCCCAGAAGACATCTGGCGGCTCTCACGACGGAGCCTCGGTCAGCCAAACTGTCCTCCAAGGCACATTCGCACAATTTTTCGATCGCCGAACCTAAGAAACAAAAAAAAACATAACATATCGTAAGTGATAGTTTATATTCTTCGATTTGACATACGTTCTGTAGATATTAAAATCTGTCAGGTTCACCAAATTCTACGGCCAAATACTGAAATTAAACATCTCTTTTTTTCGCATATTACCGTAAAATTGAAGTAACCGATTTAATTATGAACCGAGCCCATTCCACTTAATTGCGACGGCTACGGGTAATTGGGTACCTGTGAGTGCTCGTAATTAGCTACTCCACTCGTGCGCTAGTTCACCTAAACAACGTGCGCGCTGACTTATTCATTAAAGAAGTTTAGACAAAATAGAGAAAAAGATTCTCACAGAGAACACAAACGTAGATTCACCATGCGTCTATATCTGAGTATAGAATAGAGATAATACGCAAATAATTTACTTATTTTATTCCAAAGTTATATTAAATTTGGAATTTTTAAGTCAATTCAAAAATTAAACGAAAGTAAATTGTAGAGTAAAAATAATCAGATTAATTTGTTACATTTGACACTTGCATTGCGATCGAAATTATTAAACTTTCTTTTATAGCGAAATATGTGTGTCAAACACATGTTTATTTTATATTTTATATTTTATAAAAAAAAGAATGATATTATACAATTTTTTTTAACGATGTACATGCGCGCGTAATGTGGTTTGGGAATACACGACGTCAATCGAAAACTTGGAGAGCACGAGAGAACGCGCTGTATCATTAAATAGTTATTTCCTGAATTAGAGGGCTGTAGTTAGCGCGAAACACAATATCGCCTCAAGCTATTGCCGTGTACTAATTGTTCATCGCCATTAGTGGCTCACGATATCCTAAACGTAAACTGTTACGGAAAATCGATGAGAGAGCAATAGATTATTACATCGATAATGTCTGTTCCTTTTACGTCGTGTAATCATAATAAAATGCCACGTACATATGTCGTATTCGTTAAAGTGAAGATTAAAATCGGTCTATGTATAAAAAACGAATCTTTCTTAACGACATGAATGTTTCATCGTTTTCGAGCTCTCATCGTTACGAGCTTTCATTAAATACTGCTCGTCAATTCATCTCCCCAGACAGTTCCCTCTCTCTCTCTCTCGTCTCAGCTCAACGATGTATTTATAAACTTTTCTCATAGACACTGCTGCAAATTATTCCCACTCATCGTTCTAGTCGGTGAATACTTTTCTCATTACATACACCTTACTCGTTTCTCATTAAGTTAAAATATGTAAGGCACAGGTTCTAATCTTTTTTTTGTTACAAACTCATTTTGCAGTTCTCTTTGAGCTTACGCAATTTAAATATTTCCTACAATCTCTATGTCGTGGAACATTTCCTTTTTAATTTAATACTTAACGCAAAGTTAAAGATATTATAACGGAGAATATTTTCTTTACACATTTTATGTACATACATTTTATACGTTCTGTGTAAAGTATGTTTTTTTTGAAAAGACAATACATGCGCTCTCTCTACATATATATATACATATATATATTTTTATCAAAGAATATAGTCAATGTTGTAAGATCAGCTAACTTGATACGGAATCCTTACAGCGTTTTATACAGACTGTTACGCGTCCAAGTACACCGAGATCTTGACCTAATTTAACGATGGTCGAGGTGCGCCAGTGATTCCGTACGATTTCACGTAATCTACATGTTCGATTATCGACCGGATGATCGGCCCGCTCGTGTAATAATAAAAGATCCCGGCTCCGATTTCCGTGATATTTTTGTGTGCGAGAGAGACGAAGAACATAGTAACACGACACACACGTTACTTACTCCGATATTAGTATCTCCGGTGTGCATCCGGTGTATTGCATTTGGGAGATATAGCGACGAACGCGACGCGCAGAAGCGTATCTCTCCCAGGAGTGCGCTTTTCATGATTCACAGGAACAAAATGCATCGAATATATATGCGAAACAAGAACGTTGACATTCGTGGTTTTATTTCTTGCTCTACGCGAGTGAAAAGAACCATTTTGTGATCTGCGTTATTCATCGACATCGACGTCGAAATGTTACGCGCCATATCGCGCGTATGGATTTATAGCGGCAGTTATAAAAAAAAAGTGCACGAGCGGAGAAAAACGACAATCATTGTTATATGAAATTTATGCGTTTTAACGGGACGAGAAATTTTTGAGATGTGTATCAATCGCTCAATTATGTGCTACCTCCGTTAACTTTCCGCCAACACGCGATATATAATATTGAAAGAACAATTATGCGTTGAGCTTAACTCGCGTGATTAGCGGTGCTAATCCAGAAGTTGCGTCGAATTCGCGAGCAATTTTCTTCGGTGATGATGAACGTGTGGTTGTATATTAATACACTATGATTTGTTTCTGCATTTCTGCTATTAGATCGACGAAATTGTGAGCATTTTACTGCGGTAATTAATGATTTAATTACCTCAAATTGATGCACAATGTATCTTTTTGCGCTCCGATTCTGCATTGTGAAAAGAGCATTATATAAATGCGGATTAGCGAATGTGATGCTCGCGGCGCGCGAGTGGTTTCGCGTTCATCAGCCATCAAATTGCAGAGGAGTAAACAGCGTGGAACAAACGTTTTACGATAATCGCGATAACGCGAGGGCTTATACGAACGATCAATGCGACTAATGAATTGCCAACTTTATTCATTAAAGAGAAAGGGGAGAGATCGGAGAGCAAAACGTTTATCTGCGGTGCCCTATATCAGTGCGCACTATTAAATCAGTTCGATGTTCGATGTGCGCTTCTTCGTTAATTTCTTTATACTAACGCAAATGATTTCTGTTCGTATAAATTTTTTGTCACTCATCGTCGATAAATTATCGATCTCTTTCTCTCACATTCGATAGACTTCGATTCTCCGATAATTTATTTTTGCCCTCGTGCTACACGATATTTTCAGCCGCTATTTGCATGTAATCGTTTTATTGCCAATTATCTCGAGTTCGATCTTCGGCTTCTGCGCTCATTTCTCGTGTGTAACGCGATTCCAATTGATTACCGGGCGAACGTTTTTTTTTTTCGTTGTGATACTGCCGTAGGACAAAAATCGATTATGAATAATAAACTTCTATCTTTAGTTCATACATGTATATATATGTTAGATATTTATATATATCTTGAAGCACGAGTACCTCGCGATTCCTTTGGCGAATTATTATCCAGATACCACGCGACGGTGCGCATCCGTCATCACGCTTGAGCGGCACCAAGTTGGCACTGACTGCAATAACTACTTGTGTTCGCAACTAGATAAGCGAGACTATTCCTCAGCAACGTTGCTTTATCCACACCGTATGTATGTTACGTACGCGCGCTGTTTCCCCCCGCGATGCATAAATTTGGCATGTCGCCACTTATCTTTTACAGCGGTCGCTTCCCGTTACAGTGAGATGCGCTTTGCTCCCTCTTTCCTCAGAGAGCTCCGCTGTCTCTCGGCGCGCGAGTTTAAGTTTCCCCGAAGCATCGAAAATAGCGTTATCTCAGGAAGGAGAACATAACCGAGCGTGTTCGCACAAGAGCGCTTTTACACGCGCTGTTGTCGCGTCTTTGCCACCTGATCCCCGACTATTTATTCGTGTTTAGCTGATACTCTCTCGTCTACAGAGTTGCTGTTTAATCTCTTATAAACGATTATTTTTATTTGATGAAAGAACAAACGAATTTTTGTGGTCACATATAATACAGCTCTCGACTCGAATCTCTACGATCAGATGATCTCCGTGCATGTGAAAAATCGTCCGAACAATTTACACACAAATTCATCGCGTGTCACGGCATAGTGAATCCCGTCGGCATCGCGATAGCGTTCGCGGCTCCGCGGTTAGTTACACTTATGGCGTCTGATTTACACGCGATACGACGCGAAACGATTTGTTCAGACCGGAGTAGACAACAACGGTATACGCTCGCATGACTACTCCGTTACGATCGCCGTAATATACAGGCGCCCTTTCGACGTCATTCTATCGCTATGCGAATTGATACGTTTCTCGTGCTCCGACAAGTAATTCGTTGCAGTAATTTAAATAATCGAATCTTCGTCGGACGATTGTCGGAAATCTTCTATCGATCTTATCGCAAGTTCGCGGAACACGTCGGTTGTATGTACTAAGTACATGTAATACATTCCTTTATGTACAGAAATTTCATTTCTGACCCGCGTGTTATACAGTGACGCGCGAGATCGCGGTTTATTATTTATATATCACCGCTTTCCCGTAAAGCGCAAGATCGATGATAGCGAGAAGAATAACTCGCTTATAATAATAGCGTCTCTTGTGTGCACGTAGAGATAAAGTTCTCCGGCATCAAATGCAACACTGTTAACAAACGAGTCGCAATTTTGCATCTCACGAACCGGTCGGTTTTTCATTTTCAATTAAAGTTTTTAGTCGGATTTACGTCGACAGTTTCCGCTTTCCGAAATCCGTCTTCCGAGATCTCTAATTTGTCGCGGGACATTTTGCCTTGAAGACCGGTCTTCTTCTCTCGAATAGAATTGTTTCCCAAAAAGAAAGAGAGAGAGAGAGCGCGAACAGGTGTGCTTAGAAAGAAATATCTGCGGTCCTTACTCCGGCCATTACTTCTCCGCTATTTGGCAAGGATACGTCCGGGGATTTTTCTTGCGTGTTAAGTGGCGAAAAACCTTTCAAGGTTCGGCGAAACTGGGTCACCACGCGCGCACACTTGCACTTCGCTACATCGTGCGACGTCTATGCGGGGGATTCGCCGCGTTCTACAATGTGCGGTCTGGCGTGAAGACACGAGGAGATATCATCTGCCGCGACCGACGATAAGGCTTTCGGCGAGCGAGTGACGCGTGCAAAGGTTACGGGAATCTTTATCCTCGCATACGCGAGAAGCTTTCTTCCGGGCCTCGCGTGCGGCAGATTATCTGTGCAAGGTTGCACGCGACAAACGAAGAATTTGTATCTCGCGTATGTTTGACGTTAACGTTCGAACGCTTTTAATCCACGCGAGCAATTCTTTCCACGTTGTAATTCAAGACGAGTAACATCTCCGCGTGAATCTTTTATTTCTCTATCGTTTCCATCGTAAAACGAAAAACAAGGTTGGTGCAGTAGAGATACATTCTGAGACGAAGATATGCGGATCGTTATTTCGTGTGAGATCGTAAAATTGCATCAAAGAATATGTAACGTGTTCCTTTAAATCTTCGCGAATCAGATTTTCGCGTGACCTACTATTTTCGGATGCGCGCGACCAGTAGGTAGTCAAGTTCAGAGACGAGCGAGTCCGTGTATTTCCAGCGATTTCACGTACGCGTATTTGGATTTTTATTTAAGCTTAAGACGTTTTTTACTGAATAATGCATCAACGCGATTGGAAACTTCTCACGTATTCGTGACCTCCGTTCGATTGTGTGTGAATTCATTCGCGATAAGAAATAATTCTTTCAAATGTTGTTGATGAGAAAAAAAAACTATGTAGTTACTTGAGATAATGCTGTTCGCACAAACTAACTAAAGCTATCGAGCTGTATGATGTAAGAGTATTATAAATATAATACACAATTTGTTCTCTCTTAAGGGGGAGGGATAATATCAACGGAGGAAAAATAGACAGCATATCCGATAAAACGAAATTTGCACGTTAAATCGCTGGAACACTTCGCAAACACAATATCGTAATGAAGTTTACAACCGAGGCGGAAGTTTTATTATATAATAAATCCTATCCTCGCGCGCGCATTCCTTGCATTGTTCTTATATCAATTTCAGCAGATCGGATTATAAAACTGCGTTTAAAATTCAGTAAACGTTATCTCCTGCACACCTCGTTGAATAATGCTTGTTGCAAATCACGTACACCGGCGCTCGCTGTACACAAGCAAAAATCGCGAATTTTCTTCTCTCGGTGATCACGAACACTATAGAATTTCGAAATCCATTTACGAAATTTCCCATTGTTGTTTCTTCGATAGATAATGTACTTTCTTGAAGTTTCCCATTACAACCGCCAGTACTGTACAATGCATGCGCATAGTTAGTGCGCCGTGTTTTGACACAAGTTTATCTTTGTGAAATGTAATTGAACACACGTTTGCACACATTGTTGTTGCGCAAACGTGCAACTTTTAATTGAAATTAAAATATCGTAATAGGTATGTGCGCGAGAGTACACACTTGTATCGAGAGTTCGCGTTTACGTCACATCTCGCGCGTTTTCAATGCGCGATTCAAAACAACCTTCTCAACTTCGAGAGCATATTTTCAAATTTTTTAATCTAAAACATACGCGCAATTCTGCCTTTTGTTAGTTTGCCCTCATTTATGTTATTGCGACCTTTACGTAATTGTTATTTACGCGCTTACCAGCAATCCTCGCCTCCTTGCACGCCTCGTACATCTCCTGTTTGATCTCCGGGTTGTCGTCCGCGATAGTTTCGCCCACGGTAACGAATCTCTCGACCGCCAAATTTACCGCCTGGCCGACTCTGGCGACCGCTCGTAGACTCCGATCCGAGCATAGCGGTCGCTCTCTGTGCGAGATTAACGTCGAAATCTGCAAACAATTATTCGCATTGTGTCGTAAATGCACAAATCAAATCGAAAAAAAGATAAAAAGAAGAGACTCCATCTTAAAATAAATATAAGTCTAAAACTATATATATATGTATGCGCTAAATATATCTTTTAGACAGTGATGATAAAAAAAAGTGGCACCGAAAGACCTCGAATCGCGTTTTATTTCCGACCATCTGACGGTCTTCCCACGAGTGAGAGCAATTTTTCAAGAACGAGTGTAAATTCGCCTTCATAGATTTCGGTCTCTCTTTTACATCTGCGTGCATTTCGCGTTTTAATCAATGTCACGTCTCGTCTAACCCGAGGGCGCGATTTCGAAATAACCAGATCCGTATGTATGCCGTCTAGTAATGCATATTCCGCACCTGTTCCGCTCGTGTATGGTTAACGGCCACGAGCGACATGTGGCTTGCATCTCTCGTACTGAATTGCATCGGGGGTTTGCGGTGTAGCTACCTGGTTGCGCCCCGAGCGCATTCGCCGAGCCGTTTTCCACACAATTAGACGCGACGTATTCGTGTAACGTTCCTTTCAGAGATGGTCTTTAGTCGATGGAAGAGGAACGCGAATTGATGCGGGCAAAGAGGCGGGCGGATTCACGGACTATTGTTTCAAGAGATGAGTGCGTGCAGGCGTGCACATACATACGACATACACACACACACACACACACACAGCGCACTTCGCACGCACGCACACGATTCCATTCATCCCGATCGCCTTATGTAAATGAGAGCAGCGTCTATGACGATACGGCTTCGTTCGGTTGCATGCGAGAGCGTGAATGGCTATGCGGGATGAAGCTATATTTCAACACGGGTATTATCTTATGTTTGTAAAGCTGTGACGTCAGGCAAGACTGTAACAATATCGATTCGCTGCCGGCCAAGCCACTATGTATTTTCTTCCGCGATTACACAAAGCGAATTGTGTGATATAAGCGATGATGTAAGAGAAAAGAGAAACTTTAATCACATCCACAAACGGCTATAATTGTTCGAAGCTCAAGTGTACTTGGCTCGCATTTGTCTCGCAGTTTTGCTTGTGTCCCTTTCCATTTGCCCGAAAAAAAAAGGTAATAACGCGCTGCCAATGTGGCTTTGTACCGACGAGAAAAAAAGTGCACACGTCGACTATGTATTTTATTCAGCCACTGTGATAATATTTATCTGGATCCTGAATTTTTTCCTTCCTAGTAGGCGGTTTTATTTGCTAGTGCCAGCAAATTGTGCAATTTATACGAGTGCGAGATAAAATTGTGAAAAATCGCCGGTTTTATTGTGCAACGCATAGATCCCGCAGTGTTGACACGTTACGCAATGATCACCTGTTATTTGCTGTTATTTGTAAGTTGTTAAAATAAAATGTGGAATTCGCGGAAACATATAACGTGCATTGTTGCAGTTGAAAAAATTCGAATATTTTAGGTCTCTATTTGTGGTTAAAACTATTTATATGAATATTTTTTTAGGTTTTCGTGTTTTATTAGTGTTATTAAAAATATATTGTAATTATATAAAAATACATTAATTTAAATAAATTCTCTTAGGTATCTAATGAAAAATAAAAGTAAACTTACAAGTAAAATTTAAAGAAGAGATATTGATACTTAAAAATGTTAATTTATTTTGTTGCATTGTTGAACCGACTTCTGTTTATCAATTTAATTTATTTTATATATTTGAAAAACAGAAAGATATTTCAAAAATGTAAAATTTGTATACAAATATGATTTTCTCGTTTTTTTCTCTCTTGCATCATTATATATTTACATATACATACACTTCATATACGCAGAGAAAACTTTATAAATTAATGTCATTTCTTACATTTTATTGACAGCTTCTTTGACGACGCTAACGGAAACTACTGGTAACGGAAGATCAGTTTGCGCAAAGTTCAATATAACTTTGCATAATTTTTCCGTCGGAAAAATCCATCATTCGCGATAAAATTCCAACAATGATGTTCTTTCGAACATCTGACAAGTAACCGTCAAATAGTTGAAATAGCAATTTTCTTCTTCGCTAGAAAAATCAGTCGACTTGTATGAAAATTCCCGAAAGTTCATGAATTTATGCATTTTCGCGGGAAGAAAAAAACGCCGGCGGTATTTCTCGTTAAGATCGAAATATTAATGCTCATACCGACATTCTTTCGATCTGGCTCGTTTTTGCCGCAGAAAATTAACAATAATTCAGACTAAGTCCGCAGCGGCCGGTGATGATATCGATTCAAGTGCTATAGATGATAACCATTAATCGCTTTCACGCGCACGAAATTCATCTCTCGGCTATTCGCGGAATTTTCGATATCACCGGTGAATATTTAGTCCGCGAGTTATCATCAATCAATCCTCGATGCCTCGTCGAGGTATCGAGGCATTTCCTGACGCAACTTCATCCTCCGCGACACTGTAGCGAGAGAGATCGTGCTCATAACTTGGTGTTCCATTACGGAGGCGGTTCGCGAATTTATCGCTCTAATACGCGACGATTATACGTGACATTATAACACGTGGAAATAACTTGTTTTGCAGTCGCAATCTCGCACACAATAATCCAGACATTATTAATACGTAATCACGTTTCCAAAGACAAGTTGAATAAAAAAAGAACCGATATTTACATTTTTAAATTAACACATTTATTCTTTTTATATAATGCTGGCAGATATAAAAAAAAAAAAAAATAATATCCAATCTATATAAAAGGTGTACTTTCTTGTCTTATTTTTATATGTCAGTAAAAGTTTTATATCTGAATGATCGTGAACGCCCTATCGATATTCCTCCGATGCGAGGGAATAAAATTGTGTTATATAGATATTAATAAAATTTCCGCAGCGAATAATATCACGCTATTATAATCATCCAGTAAATACATTTTAGTGCTAACAATAAGTAATTCCCACGTGTTCATTACCGAGACAACGTGACATATAGCTGGAGTTGTGTAATTATTCATAAGCGACTGATGTGTACGTACTATGCTTGTACGTCGTTGCATTTCTAATTTAAACGGCCATTAAATATATCATTTATTTCAATAACACTATCACGAAGAACAGCAGCAATATTGCATAATTTAATTATCCGAAATCTTTCTCATTTGGAAAATAATACAGTGACAAAAATTTATGTTAGACTGCAAATATAATTATTGTAAATAATAAATAGATTTCTTTTATCTTTTTCTTTTTTATCTTATTGAAATTTTCTACACGTATTAAAAATACATATTGATTTTTATCTCGTTTATGGAGTTTTGTAATTTTTTACACATGTGCACAAATTGCGAACCATACTAAAATATCGGCGCGCAGAGGCGTTAATGTTTCATTTGTCGAGAGTCTTGCAATCTTATGTCATGTATCATCTTGGCATTACCGAAAGTAAATGTATTTTTGTTTGAAATCAATCTGTTTCACCTTCCATTTGCGAAGTGGATACTTGGAAGTAGGCTTTCGCAAATGTAAGGTAACAACGTCGCCACAATGGCGTGAACGATGAGCTGCCACCTGCTGTGACTTGAGGAATCGCCTCCAGTTTAGCATTGAGGGATAGGCGCCCTTGTACAGAAATTACTGAGAAATGCTTTAAATATTCACCCCAAAAGTTAATGAGCGGCATTTTTCAAAGTCATTCTTATATATTCAGAGAATAAAATATACACTTTTATCTTCTACTTTTTTTTTTTTTATCTCGAATCTATCAATTTATCTTGAAGTTAAGATAATTAAAAGAAAAATATTAGAGAAAAACCTATGACAGCGCAAGTATTTTCGTTTCTTCTGTTCAAGACATATTCGGTGATCTATAAGGCACATCTTAAACGAATGCGCCACATTCAAAAGAGAGAGAGAGAGAGAGAGAGAAGCTTCGCTCTCTCACGAGCAAATTTAATTAAAGCATTCAAAGAGAGCAGGAGTCGCAAGTAACAACTGGAGTGATGCCAGAGAACGTAAGGGTAATTTTATGAATTCTCTTTAAGCCTCTCTTCTTCGCGATGCGAACTCTAAAAAGGAAAAGGTCAGCGGCCGTGTTAATTAGGAGACTTAAATCCCTCGTTACGGGATGCTCGAATCGAAGCTTTGTTGTCTCCGTCTCGTTTCTCTCTCACACGTTTTTTCGCTTTTTTTTCGTCGGTTGCTTTTTGTCTTTTTCTCAAGAAATAACATGCACGCGATTACTCACTCGCGGCGCAGTTGTGTTGAGTTCTTCTCCTACCATTCTTTATAAAAGATGCACAAGCTTTCACTCCGCTCGCAATCGTCTGTCTTCGAGTTTTCTTATTTTACTATGTCTTACTCGTCAGAAACAATGTTTGTTCTTATTTATTCAAGAGACTTCCAATATGTCCGATCAGTTTTATCACTGCGCAATCCAACATTACGACATAATTTATTTTTCATTATTTATCGTTTTATTCTTTTCGCGTTTATATTTTTATAGTGAAGAATATCGTTTCCGAACTTTAAATATCTCATGAAATGCTCTAAAGTTGATGCAAATAGTCGCTGATATCGCGTCCCTCGTATAAATTTTTAAAAAGACGAAACGTGTGCCGGCTTTTTTCCCTCACCGCGCACAAGCGCGTTTCATTAGAGATTTCGAGAATATCACTCCCGCTTACGACAGCATTTTATATAAGCAGAGAATATCCTTCTCGAATTTTGATCCGTTATCGAGAGACAAGCGCAAAATGAAGTGGTCAGCGAAAGACGCGCGCGATATTTTTCGGGTCAACCACGATCAATTCAATTTCCTGTTGCGACGCGGACAAGGAGATCGCGTCAATGAAAAAAATCCGCGGCGATTGAAGTCTAAATGAAAATCTCAAAAACGCACGTGTGTGTGTGTGAGTGTTGAATTAAATGACTGAAAAAGTCGAAATCAATATTTCAAAATAAACGGGATTAGGTGGTAGGACTCCGTCGATACACAGTAACTTCTCTGGACAAAAGTTAGGAAACCCATGGAAACGAATTATCTCAGGCTAATTTTCGCTTTGCCTTACGCCGTGAGTTCGAGGACGGTTTCTCTCTAATTGATCCGCGTGTGTATGTTCACGTAACGTTCGTGAAGGCGAACGAAATCACGCACAAAGAGCCGGGCTAATTTGGAGAATTCAGTTGCGCTTTCAGTTGCGGCCATTGTTTCCCATTACCCGGCCGGTATTCCCATTTCAGGAACGACGCCGCAACGTGGTATCTACGTTATCGAGGTTTGACCGCGGAGAAACTAAAGCCAATTCATTAACGTACTGTATATCGGAAAAATAAATTTTTACGAAAGTCGATCTTTATTCTTTTTTCATATTGCGACCCTCGGCTAACGTTGTTGTATAAATAAAGATAGAGCAGGCCGGGTTAACGTAAATCCGTTTATCCGTGATTGGATTCCAGACGATTCCATAGATATGCCACGAGACTCCTCCCTCGAAGCTGTCGTTCGATAGGCGATTCGATTAAACAGTGTTTTTCATGGCGTACCGATTTATATAATATTTACTCCGGGATCGGTTTCAATTTTTTTTCCCCTTTTTTTACAAAAAAAAATCTATGTTTATCGCACTTTCTTCTTTCGCGGAGTACAGCTATAAGTGGCGCTGAGTTGTATTTTCAAATTATGGAATCAAATTAGATTCAACGTGAACTGATTCTATTAATTTCGCAGGTGTCACTTGCCAGACACACAAGCAATGGCATGATTACATCAAATTACAGACAAAGCGCCACAAACGTGTTTGTGGCGACCTGGCGCGGAGATTCGCTCGCTCTCGGTAAATGACGTGCGTTTACTCGTTGAAAATTGCTTGTAAGCCCGCGAAGCTTTGTTGTGACAGAAGAACGAACTTCTCGTCTCGGCCGTTTTACTGCCTTGCGAATGGCGCGTAAATCTCTCTTCGTGACTCGTTTCCGATGGACTTGGCGAGCGCAACAAAAGCCGCGCTCGAACCACGCCACGGCTAATTATGTTACATTTTACGCAAGCTGCGTGCAGATCGTTAAAATTTACACGCCGGGATCGTAAATAAAATTGCTATTGCTGATGCGCGCGAACAACAATGTTGCGATTGTCGATCAAAAAAAAAAAAAAAAAAAAAATTTAAAACTGTAAAGCATTGTAGATGAACTTCCTGGATAAGTCACGCGTTTTAACGGTTTTATCCCCGACGTCTCACGACTTTATTAACACTCATCCACGTGATGCAACGCGTGTTATTTTTTAAACGCGATTAAGTAATGAACGTTCTCGTAAGGATCTGCTCGTTAAAATTAATTTACAAGGTACGTAAGGATCATTCGTATAGGAGATATTTTGAAATTTAACATTTTTTCTTCTTTGTTTTTTTTAAACCTCGTTTCAAGTATCTTGCTTTATTCAAGAAATTTTTCGGAAATTCTCGATTCTGCCTACAAATCGACCTGAAAAGTTTTGTTCATCTTCTCGCCGGCGGTATACGAAATCGCGCTGGAAGGGTAATTTCCTCCGGGAATCGTCCCTAGAGCTTCGAGAGGATTCGAGGGTCCGATAACGTTTCGTGTGTGTATCTATACAGAATAACGACGGAAAAAGATCCTTCTCCGGAAGAATTCTCGTTTGAAATAATACCACTAGAGTGCTATAATAATCAATTCGCGAGAAAAAAGTCTCCTAGACAAATATTTGAAGATACATCATGGCGATGGAGTTTCGTTTGTACGAAAGATACAACTTTCTCTTCGCTTTTTGTTTTTTTTTTTTTTTTGTTTTTGTTACGAAAAGTTTGCAATTGCGATTCGCTTCATATCTACACACACAGTTCGCGGAAGAAATTTCAGGGGCAATTTGTCACATAGTGTCGCATATGTAAAGTAGACATCGGGAATTTGATACGGCTTACAGGAATTTACGGGAGAAGCGTTTATTTCGCGTAAATTTAGCCTCCAATTTTCTTCCATCGGCGTTTCTTGCGCGCTCATTTGATTTCCGTCTGTCCGTTTCAATTTGCGAGTCGTGATGCTCGATTACTCGCTAGTCCGAAGCCAGGTGCAATTTTAATCGCACAAACACTCCGCTCCGTTTTTGCTTTTCATCTCAAAGCACACACCACCCATTATTTTATGTAGGGAATAAATGCGCTTGTGTTGCAAATATCACTAGCCTCAGAGAAAATCGATTGTAACGCGAATCCATTTTATCGCAAACGCTTCGAGTTGTAACACAATGTAACTCTCGACCGCGCGCATACAAAGAATTTTACCGGAATTTGCGATGAAAATTTTATTTCGTGATCTAACTTTCTGTTTGTTCGATTGCATTAAACCTTGGCGCTTCGCTGAAGGGATCTTCCAAGGATGACCTTTAGAACGATCACGATTATCCTGACGCTGATTAATAGCTTTTATCCCTCGCTTAAAGGTCCTCCACCTTCGGGTAACAATCGCATAACGCACGTTTAAGAATTGAGGTCATGTTGAAATAAAAATTTTCAAAATATACTTGGAATAACTTGAAGAAAATCAATTTTTCTTTCAAATGTATCTTCCGACGATTGGATCTTCCTCAAAATATTATTTTTTAATCTTTGAAGATTATTGCGAAATTAACATTGAAAACAAATTTAGGCGAAGAAACGGAGAAAACTTTTTCGTAATAGAGAAATGTATTTTTCATTTACATCCACTCTAGGAGACCAACTTTGCGAGCAAGTCAATTTCCCGGCGTCATACATTTTACGGAAATAATACATGCGCATAAAATTGTATTAACATATAAATGTGTATTTATTTCCTCAATTCAATTTTGTGCAATAGTACTTCTCTCTCTCTCCCTTTATCTCTTTCTTCCTCTATTTCTTTTAAAACTAACGTATCTGAACCTAAAATAACTGAAAGCGCACTTAGAACGCAAATCACAGTTCTATGTCTTTCATTCGTGGCTTTTAAAACGTCTATTATTTTTTTTCTTTTTATGCCTCTACAATGGAACAAAGAGGTCCAAATCAGCTTTCGATTATACTGACGCGATAAACGGTAGCCTTCTAGCCGGAGCTTATTGATGTTTCCCCGATTTTATGAGTTTTAATCTACAGCTTTTTTTGACAAAAGTTTTAAAAGTTTCTTTTCAACGCATTTACTCCTAAATATGTTCCACTATATATATTTTTCATGTCAATTTATTTTAAATCTATCAAAGAGTTTGAAAAGATATCATTATATTCAACATGCAACTCTCATTATTACTCTTCGTGTAAAAGTAAACCTCCGTACAACGAAACAGGCTTTAGATATAGTAATTTAGAGATAAGCTTGTGAGAAGAAAGTTGCGGCAGTTTGTTTTACAGTAGTTTGCATACGTTACACGTATTGGGCTTAGACTTTAATGCACATTACGTAAATAGCGCTGTAAAGCAGGATTTAGATATCAAATGCAAATGTTTGAACGGCGGATGAGAAGCGCTAATGCGTACTTTATGAAAGTATCAATTATGCGCGTGTTTGCTTCATTTCGATATTCATTTGTACGTTTGAACGAAATAAAGTATGTAACGAGTTTCTTTAATTAGAGACGTCGCGACGATATGTTTCGTTTTGCGATCAAGTTCGTTCGCGACTTGAAACTCACCGATAATAATTAATGATATGTATGTGTTCACTGCGCGCGGATCGTTATCGCTGGGACATACCTGTCGTTCACCAGCCATGCCGCCCTCGTACATGCTGCTTCGTCGATAGTGCACCGCCGGCATACGAAAGTTCATATATAAAGTTCGGATACGAACCCACCGGAGCCCGGGGGATCTTCGCTCTTATCGCACTAATATGTATCTCTTTTTTTTTTAATCGCTATTGTTATAACTCTACTTTGTTCAGGTCGTTTATTATTGTGCCAGTCACGATTTGTCGATTGTTATATCTCTCCTTCGCTTTTCTTCTCAATAATCGGCCTCCCTCTCTCTCTCTCTCTCTCTATCTTTCTTTCTTCTCAGTATGACCAAAATATACTATGAATCGTCAACGTTGTGTAAGATATGTACGCTCTTCTTATATTATCTTTGTTTTTTCTTATAGAAATATTATCTCTCTATCTGTCTGTCTTTCTTTCTCGACTCACTCTCTTTCTTTCGGTGCAGGTGATCTCGTGTTCATTAACAAGTGATACTTATAGAACTCTCTTCGGTGCTCCGTTTTCTTTAGGCCACTTTTTCGGCGTGGCGCGCGAACGATGGCAACAAAAATAGACGCGCGTGCGACTTATATATACGTGCAATATTATATATATATATATGTATATGTCTCTATATATATATTTTTTTAGGAAGATCACTGTTGTTTAGGCTCCTGCTACAGGTCCAGAACTTGTCTCCGGAGAAACGAAGTCGTCGCGCTGTCGTGTTTCGCTCTTCTGCGAGTTCGTCGTCACCCTCTCGACGAGGTGCATGACCTGTCGACGGCAATGCGAGAGATATTGCTGATCTTCACCTCTTTCGCGGAGACCTTTCTTCGCACAGGTCTTTTGTCGTCTGTGTTGACGCTATGGGGTTAACTTCCCTTTTGAAGAAGACACGCGGGTGTCGTTGTGTGTGTGTGTATGTGTGTGTCAGAACTGAAGATTTCGTCGAGAGGAAACGCTGAGGAAGAAGAATGCCGTCGCGTCGCTTGGCGTCTTTCGGAAACCCTCCGTGTCTCGAGAGTCTACTCCTCGGAATGGCGCTCCGGAACTCCGGTGTGCGCTCCGATAATCGTTATCCTCGTTCTCTTGCTTAGATCAGGAAGTCGCGGGCCGATTTTTCTCTTTCTCCCTCTCTCTTTCCCTCTTTCACTCTTACTCACTCGTCAAGAAAACTTTCGAATCGGTCAGCTCACCGTCCGTGCTATCAGGTAAAGAGTCAGCTTCTATGCGGTGAGCCGGTGCGAGCGAGAAGTCGGGGACGACGACGACGACCACCACCTCGTTGTTAATGATGCACGGCTCGCTGCTGTCTCGCGCGTACACACAGTGCGAGCGAACGACATGTGGACCGCACCGCGACGTGCTTCTTTCGCACGCGGTAATTCTCTTCTCTTCTATCTCTTCTTTTTCTTCAACTCACATGCATGTATTACATGCCGCGCGCGTAATCTACGTGGGCACGTATCGCCGGGAACGCGGATGGATAACGTGACATGTGTAACGCGTCTACGTGACTCAGTTAAATATAGGCGTGAATACGCGTGTGTGCACGCGTACCACTTGTGTAGGCACGCACCTGGGCACACGTGTGTCCGTACGCGATTCCGTTTCGCGGAACAGAATGAGTGGCTGTGAACGTAGGAGGAGCGTAATGTGTTGTATCTATATATGTATGCGCGAGAATAAACGTAACGGGAGGGTGAGATGGCGTTGTGTGTGTGTGTGTGTATGTGTGTAGATGTGGGTGTATGTGTGCGCGCGAGGACGACGAGCGCGTGTCAGCTTCGAGAAACAGGTACCGGCCTGCCGAGTGCCTAGGGGAAGACTGGACTCGGAAGCAGCAACTCGGTGGCAGGATCCAGCGGTGAACGACGACGACGACGACGACGACGGCGACGACGACGACGAAGTGCGGTTGTGTGCGAATATATATTCGCGGTCTCGCTCTCGCACCAGTCTTCCCACCCCGTATCGGCCGCTCGCCCTCTCGCTCGCGCTTGCTCCCGCCTCTCTCGGTCTGCGTGAACGAACGAACGGCTGCCGAGCACAGGCGCGCTGGCTGCGCCTCTCTCCACCGACCGAGAATCAATACGTCGGCAGGTCCGTACTTTCGCCCGCGAAATCTCAATTTTTGCACTCGACGAAAGTCGTCGGAGGTCGCGTCGCCGAATTTTCGTGTCTCCATCAATGCGACGCGCGTGTGCCCTTGTGCGTAAACGAGACCGGTAATAATCTGGGGATTACTTTTTTTTTGTGGTTTGCTAGATTCGGGGACCTTTGCGAACTGATGACGCATTGTGCGGCGGAACCGCACGTTTTTGTCACTTCTCTCCGGTCAGTTGAAAAGCGCGGGAGATTCTCGTTTATCGCGAGGGGTTCGATAGGGAATCGAGAATGTGAATGTTTTTTGCCGAGAGAACACGAATTCTCGTCAGAAATATTATATTATTTTCGTTTTTCACACAGTGCGTTCTGAGTATTATCTTTATTTTCTCGAATATGCGACTCTCGTCTCGTTTGATAATGTCAAAGTGTTAAGAAAAAGTGAAACTTCTACATTTGCTCTATACGCTTGGCTTTTGTGCGTCTCTTCGAGTCTCATGTCAGGTTTAATACGAAATTAGATGATCCTGCTATATAATGTCTCACGTATAGCTCTCCTGTTTCTGTCGTAAATGCAGCTGAGCAAATGTGATTACGAGACAATCGAGATGCACTCTCCACATTTGCACTTTCCACATTTAATCTCGCCACATTTCTACATGACGCGATTAAACAATTGCTCGCTTAGAAAGCTGTCTCTCTTTTTTTGTCATGTAACAAGATAATCCTCAATAAGAAAACGTCAAAAACAAAATGTCAAGAAGAAGAAGAAGTATAACCCAAAAAGATGAGGGAGATTTAGAAAGATACGAAGAACGAGATTAGACAACAAGAAAAAAATGACTTGGGATAACTAAAGAAGAAGGGAAATAACGTGACCGCAATATATATTCTCGCAACAGCTTCGCGGATCGACAAAAAAAAATTTTCGCGCGAAAGAAGAAATTAACGAATCTGATAAAAAAAAAAAAAAAAGGAATATTTTAATTAGAAGAATAAGATTCTGTTATTCGGGAAACCATTTAGCAAAAACTCGGACGTATTTGAAATGTGCAAAGAGCGCTGCATTTCCAGCGAAAGAAAAATGTATATTAACTCTCGCGCTACGCGAGAGCGGTAGTACGAAATACGAGACTGCACAAGTATATAAGGATAAAAGCGGTAGGTTGCAAGGGAGGATAAGCGATGGCGGATTCTTAAATGATACACACACGGAAGGGTGGAAAAATATTTCATCGCCGTCGAAATAAGCTCGCGCGTAGTAGCTGCGGAGTGCATATTTAAATACGATTTTCTTTCCTACGATATATGATCGGGACATACTACGACGGAACGAGTAAATAAGATTGCGCGGGTAGAGGTACGCGTGTGCAGCGCGGTATTTACGATGCTATACGGAGACCTAGGGTTGCAGCGGGTACATATCTTACACCCATCTGCCGCAAACGGCTTCCAGAGTCTCTTTCACATATACGTTCTCGATACCTAGGTACTATCTAATGCCCCTCGCGTGTGCCGCAAGAAGGGAAGAATTTCATTTCATGGCTTATAGCGCCTCTCGCGCGCGAAACAGAACTCCTTTTCGGATCCGCGAAGTCAAAACATCGAAACACGCCACAGACATATCGATCGTCGAAGATTTCGATAAATTAACGTATTCGGGATTCCACTTGCGTTTCTCACTCCCATCCCGAGTTTCTCAAAGTCGTATTTAAAGGTTCTCTCGTTCGTCGTCCTGTCGCCAAGTTTCAGGGGTTTCTTGAGAGAACAAAGTTCGCAGCGCCTTTGGAAAGTCGCACTTCTGAGCCTTTTGTACTTACGACGGATGTTGTTCAAAGTTGGGATGAAAAAAACACAACTAAAAGCGAAAGGGAAGCTGGACTTCCTTCGATAAAGAAGTAACAAAAATTCGCGCGACAAGGCAAAAAGCTTTTGTAAAACTGTCGTCGATTACGAGCGAATTCGGCTCCCGGGATTTCTAAATCATTATTGTGAGATTTCAATTAAAAAAAAAAAACGCGCTGGCGACGCTCCAAACTGGATCGATTCCAGGTTACGAGTTGATTTCCGAGAAACGTGTTTAGCGAAGATACGCTTATGCGTGGATATAGATTTTATTTAAAAAAAAACCGATATCTGTGAGAATCTTCTGATTCGCCAAAGACTCGGCTTGATCTTAAGATAAAGCCATAGATAAAGCCAGTCCGTTTCATCCCGCATCGATCTTGGAAGACCCTGTTTTGTCCGTCGAATGGATTTCATTTCTACGGGATCTTCTGTGTCCCGCAGAGATGCATCGGACTCAACATATATTTCATAGAGGTTTCATAAAGAGAGCCTGGAATCGCAACAGATTAATCCAGCTAAAGAAAAACTTCGCGGTAAAAAGAGATGATTCGGAGATGATCAAAACTCATTTCAAGTTTTTCGTTGTGAGAAGAGCGAACAAAGCAGCTAATTTGTTCGAAATTTTGAGCGCAAAAAAAAACTAACATACGTGTATACGTTGTTTATTTATAAAAATGCCCGGTTTTGTGAACCCTTTTTTTGTATTTAAGTGTAACGTTAATTTCGCTTAGATCACATTGAAGGGTTTTTACGGCAAACAGTTTATTGCACACAAAATGCTGAAATCTCATTCATGTCAAGCCTCGCGTTGTTAACTAGTGTACGGGATATCCCTATTTACGGAGCTTTTTTACTCGCACTACAAGCATATCAGATGTGGTATGTGTTTTATGTGCCGAAAGAAAACATAACCCGCAACAAGTTACGATCGAAGACGCCATTTTACTTTTCCCCGCACAGGGAATGGTTGTTCGAAATGGATTCGAAATGTCAGGCGCGGCTGTGTTTGTCTTCTGATGATTTGCGATGTGCAGTAAATTTTACGGAACTTGCAATTTTACTCCTTCTCTCCGCGAAAGAGATCAAAAACGCGTAGAAAAACAAGAGAAAGAGTTTAGCTTCTTCCGATTGCCAGAAAACAAACTTTAATTAAATAGCACTTTCATGTCCGTGTTTGTGTGTTTACGTAAAATCCGAAAAAAAAAAAAATGAGCGTAAATTGTGAGTGATAGCAGCGACGAGATAAAGCGTCTAATATGTAAACAGACGTCCGATCATTCTCGTGAAGCTCTTTATATAGTATGTGTACGTACATATATAGCTAAGTAAAAAAAAAAAAAAAAAAAAAAAAAAAAAATATTTTTATTTACTGAAAATTCCAGAAGACGGCTCGGGTAAAAACCGACATTACATTTTCCGCCGTAATGTACGCTCGGCCGCTCACAGTACGATGGCTAATTGTCTCTTTAATGGACGTCGTATACACGACGGGGCTGTAAACATCATGCTTAGCCGATCATGTGTGTAAAGCCTCTACGTACGGAGTCTACGGAAAACAAACAGATAACAATACAATGTCGACACTTGCAAAGTCGAGGAGATAAAACGTCGCTCGCTCTAACAAAGTATTCTGCTCTATTCACATATATGTATATATATAGAACAATCAGTCGTTCACATCGCTAAGTCATCTATGTG
>QVOA01000206.1:0-28255 GCA_014825685.1 Pseudomyrmex cubaensis
CCCTACTTTTCGTTCTAGAAAGCTTTGATTGGTTGATTCTCTTATGTCTCACACGTTATGCATTATGCAAAAGTCTGTGCTTCGGCCTTTATGCGTTCCGGATTTTGTGGTCTATATGAAAAACTGAGAACACCTATCAATTCATAGTTATATAGTCAAAGGCGCGCTCTGCCGCGCGCATCGATTCGATATTGCGATTCTCGAAATATCGCGCGCTTCGATATACTGAATTCAGCGGATAGCAATGGCGGACGCGCGACACGAAGCAGTGGTACGTACGACTTTTCTCGTAATTTTGTCGCGGTTTTTATCATCTCGCGTGCAATATCGATAGTACTCGCGTGTCATAACGTATCGGGTGTTCGAAATGATAGATAATTAGCGTCGTGCTAGTAACGCTCATCGTCAAATTTCACAGCAAAATAGTTTCGCGGCCGTTCGCGCTTCCGTGAGATGCGCGCGAGAAGCAAACTGTCGTGCGACGAGTATGCGTTGTTTGAGAAACGCAATAAAAACCGAAAACTATACAATATTACAGTATGAAAAAGACAATTGTAACCAGAGCAGTATCCAGAACCTTCTTGTAACC
The DNA here is from genome assembly GCA_014825685.1 of Pseudomyrmex cubaensis. Classification (NCBI taxonomy): domain Eukaryota; kingdom Metazoa; phylum Arthropoda; class Insecta; order Hymenoptera; family Formicidae; genus Pseudomyrmex; species Pseudomyrmex cubaensis. Next base: position 590 of record QVOA01000206.1, read on the forward strand.
GTGCAATGTTACTACAGAGCAAGATGGAGTGTAATCATAGTAAGTGCATTTCCTTGGATTATCCTTCGCTGCTATTAATATCAAATAATATAAAATTATTATATGTTTTTGCGCTTCTGCAGGTAAACATGAATACACGGCGAGTTGCCGCGGACGTTGATCGACTCGTTGTTTAAGATTCAAAGTTTCTGGCGTTTGCGCATGTTTGCACTGGAGGAGCCGGTTCGGATTTTCCGAAGTACCTTGGAAAGTAAGCATCATAATATTTACACAAGTTTAAGACAGCATATGTTTTGTTATCTTACTTTATAAGAAATATTACTTACTGTTACTTTATAAGAAATATTATTTAAACATTTATAATAAATTTGTAATTTAGTTGTTTCTAATTATGTTCTTTTATTTGTTGTTTCAGGTGCGTAGTTTCCGGAGTGTTTGCGGCACCGGAGTGCTGTAGAGGAATTGGCTCGGGCAATCGAGTACTGACACGAAGTATGTTATAAACATTTTATGCATAACTCAAATGTAGTTTCTTGGAAAATTACGAAATTCTATTAAAGTAACATATTTTGATTTTAAGCACGGGAAAAGAGTTTGCATGAATTAAAATATTATTAAGATATATAAGTTCGCCAGGAAACGTGCAAACGAAATTTACGACTACAAAATCAATTCGGGTTAACTTGAGCTGCCATCAAGTATGAACACACGCAAAATGTCGCCTCCGGTGCGAGGGGAAAGACCGCGCGCTCACTTTGACACCGGCTGCGCGAACCACCAAGAAAAAGACGCACTCAGGCTTAACTGATACCGAAGAAAAAAGCGCACGTCAGTATCAGCGGGCGAGACGCGTTTTTAATTATCGAATACTTACCCTTCTCTGACCAACGCTCCAACGAAGACTGCGTTATCGCTTCTTCGAGTGTCTTGGTTAACCCCATCTTTCCCTTTCTCATATCAACCACTCGGTGGAGGAATAAAAACAAGACCCTTCGTGGGGCTATAAACAAGGTCAGGCAAGGCATTGAATCATGTTTTTGTGTTTTATTACAAAATTTTGAAAACTACAGTTAGAGGGAAAAGAAAAACAACACACAAAACTGCAACCATTTACATGATATTAAAAACTTTTTCACTTAAGGTTTATGAGTAGATTCTCTTTTTTTCTTACATCTGATAAGAAAATTTTATTTTTGTTACAGAGTGGTGTAGTAGCAGAATGTGGTCAGCGCTCGGCACATTTTAGGATTTTGATAATGGTATGAAATCAGTGCGAACCGCGAAGTAGATTTTTATCATTGCTAACTGTAAAATATTGAGCACATAATTTCAGTTTCAAAATAAACCGAAGCTCGTTCCGTTACAAAAATAGTTTTTCAAGTCGTAAATATATACTGTGTTTTGTTTTAAATATTATTCACGTTTTGCCAAGTTTTAAATCGTTATTTTCGTAAAACAATGCGACAGTGATTAAAGTGTGAACTTTACAAAAGCGTGAAAGTGTTTGGACCTTAATAAAATTTTAAGTTTAACGAGTGCGTGTATATATTTCGCGTCTTCCGCGTCGCGAGTGAAAAAAGTGCTACGACATGGAACGACACAAAGACTTGGAGCTATTTCCGATAGGGACCGAAAGTTACAGAGGAAGATACATCGATGGACAACGAAGGGACCGCACAAACATAAGTCACAAAATCAAATTTTATTGCTTGTTCTTTTTAGCTACAACTTTTTTTATCTATAGTATATAAATGATGTGCGTATTTTTATTTTAAACTTATTGTTTTACAAAATTATTTTCTAGAAGATTTTATTACTTTTATTAATATCAAGAATTCATATGTAATTTATATATGAATTCTTGGATATTAATAAAAGTAATAAAAATATAAAATATGTACAATAATGTAGCTAAAAGGAACAATTTTTGCCTGCGTAGTGTTCGCATATATTAATCGCACTGATTTCCGATGGCGCAAAAGATAATCATATATCGTGTGATTGTCTTTATTCGCTATCTTTATGTAATTATGGTGATATCTATAAATTGTGTGTATGGACATAGTGCAGAATAAAACCAAATAACTCGTGCACATAGCACGGAACGAAACCAAACAACATGACAACGTAGTTACGTACACATAAACGTGCACATTGTGGCGCTAGAATGAGAAATACACGTAGAAGCGTTCATGGCCGCTCTCAAGCTTTCTTTTAGTTTGTAGAAAATAAAGGAAAAATAGTATAGTAGGAGATCAACCAATTGCAGATAAACAAGCGATTCCGTCTCGCTTTTCGATATTTATTCGTTTGTAAAAACATAATTTTGATTCCGCTCTGTAAAATTATGCTCATATGAGCCCTGGATTGCTAAAATCGATTTTGCAGAATAGTTTTTCTAAAGGAAGATTTTTATATAATATAAGAATAATCTTTCTCTATGAAATACATTTTGTTAGAGGAAAATAAGAAATTAAATTTGTGTGGAGGAGTAATTTTTTTTATGTACATATGTGAAAATATATGGCTCGCGTATTTGGTGCCTTTTTCAATCTTTTTTTGAGAAGATAAAATCTTTTTGTGGTATACAAGCACATATAATTTATACATTTTGTGAGAACAAAGTGCAACAAGCTACAGAATATCTCTCTCAATTCTGTTTTTGTTCTTTCAAGAATAGTAAAAGTAAATTTTGACACATCGAGAAATTCAATTATAAATTTAAGTTCATTGGGAATTTTCTTCCGCGCCCCGATTATTTCCACTCGGACACGCGCTTTAGAGTCGCCCCTGATCACTGAGAAGCATCAACAATCTCTTCCACCTCTCCGCTTCCCGGCGCAAGAGTCAGAAGCACCTGTTGCTGGCCTACCTGTTTTACTCGCTTCGCGGCTTCGTCAGTGCATTGCGCGACGTTACGGCGATCAGGAGGTGCGCGCAGGTGGATGATCTTTTTTTTTACCGTGACGTGAGAAACTCGCGCGCGAGCAGGCGCGTTTGTGAAAATCGCACTCGTGAATAAAATGTCTCGTCGAGTTGACAGTGTCAGGACTGAAAGCTGAGAGCGCGGGTAGTATCAAATATCTAGGAGTACTTGTTCTTCCGGTCGTAAAAACAAACCATCTTGTCGGTTTTAAGCCGGTGTGGTGGCGGAGAGAAAATCTGTCAAAAGAATTCGTGTCTGCCCCCGTCGTCGCCGCGGTAACGCGAGAAATCGGCCGACATCATCGGACTTTTGCGCCGTCTGCGACGCACTTCGCGTTGCGCGAGAAAAAACGTCGCGCGCTCGGCGCGAGTGCACTCAGCACTGTTGCATTTAAAGTTGCGACGCGACCTCGCGATAATTATCGAAACAATCACACGTGATTTCAACATATCAACAAAAGATCGTTATCGATTATTCCTGACGCGTTTTTGAACTGACAACCGGTCGCGAGCGATCGATAAAACGAGAGAAAAACGAAAGCAAGAAGAGAAAAAAAAATTACATATAGAGATATAAAGTGAAAACCGGAGTGTATAGGCGCATCGTCGTCGTTCCGCTCCGTCGTTTCGGAATTTCGGTCCACACGCGCGCGCGGAACTATGCGACCAAATTGACGACACAGAAAGAAGAGGGAAAGAGAGAGAAAAAAAACGAGCGGGAGAGCGAGTCGCGGAGGCAAGTCGCGGCGGCGAGAACGCCGCGACCGGTTGAACCCGCGCGAGAATATGTGCGAGAGGCGGACCTGAGCGAGCCATGGAGGACGCAGCGGCGCAGGATACCTGCTTCGGGGCGGGCAGCGTGGCCGGAGCCGTGATCGGGACCTTTCTGACGACGATCCTTCTGCTCGCGGTCGCCGCGCTTCTCTACAGGCAGTGGCGCAGGCATAAGGGTGAGTTTCATTTAATTCGTCACGCACAAATCTGATGGGGTTTTCGTTTTTTCTTCATCACTCAAAAAAAAAAAAAAACAGGTTTCTCACTCTTGCGTTTTTATAAATGAGAACTAGTCATCTTTGTCTCAATGCGGAATTAATAGCGCGATAAATTGATAAATGCAATATACAAGTAAAAGATCTCTGAGATCATTTTCGAACAAAAAAAAATAATGTGTTTAACGAGATCGAAGTTTCGGAGTATATCAAACGATTTTTGAAGAGTTAATTTTACCGAGGTAGTGAGTTGAAGTGGTGGAGTTTATTTTTTTGCCACTAATGTGACATTTCTATCTTCTACGTCATATCTTTTTTCTAAATGTACGCATTTGATATATTTCACACAGAGCGATCTGTGACCAATTGGTCTGTGCAGAACTAATGATTCAGGATTCCGACGAAAATATGCTCGGAATTTCACAGATTACTCTCCCTCTGATGAGCTGACAACTTACCGAAATGTGTCTCTGCCATGAGATCTTTTCTAAATATAGTCACACACAAAAATTTATATACATATATTATATATATGTTATGTGTCCGTATGTTATTTTAATTTATTTTTTTTTTAGTCTATATACTAAGAAATTAATTCCACAAATTCATTGATTTTTCGCGTAATCTTTATTAATTATAATGTTTCGCCGTAATCTATACATATATACGTATTTGAATTTGAAATATCTTCGCCTCTCTTATCTTTTATTTGCCGATACAAATACCTGCACAGTAGAAGGACTTAGATAACAAATAGAATTCTTCTCTTATTATCATTGAGATCGTTGTAACACCGAGGTCGTCATTCCGACGCTAACATTCTCGTTGCACCTGTTAGTCAAGAGTTGATATAACAAACTATCACGTCGGAAAATAGTGAACTGCAATAAACCACGCTTCGCTCGGTTATCCGTCAAAGAGATGACCGAATCAATAAAAGTAATATACTCGAAATACATATATATATATTCGACTTTTTGTTGTTGCTCTCCCGAATAGAAAAATATGCCTGCACAGATATCGGAACTTGTTGCACAAGCCGGTCATTCAAACGAAAAATAAAATACAAAATCAAGAAAAGATTCACTTCACTTCTCGACCAACATTCGTATACGTTAATTGACGCCGTTTTTAGACGTTGATTTTTCCTCTCCGCACTTCCTCGCTTCGAAGTTTTACATCAACTCTCGATTCGCATAAAAAAATACGAAGTGGTCAGGATTCGGCTGATGCGATATTCGCAGCTCGAAGTTTGCGCGACGTGAAAAATCCTGCTGCGGTCGTTGCGTTCCGGGAAAGGAATTGAAAGTGATATTTTACACTTGCCGGACATTTTCCGTACGAATTAGCGTAGCGTGTTACAACGAGTCGCGCGAACATATAAATCTCCGTGCGAATTTGCGTATACTTTCATCGAGCAATTCGCAAAACGATCGTGTCGCTACGACCGGTCGATTTTAATCCGAGGTCTTCGGCCCCTTTCGAAGGGACTTGTTGCGTTCCTCCAACATAATTACTTACCGTATCACGGAAATGAACTCTCACGGAGAGGTTCGTGCGACAATCGCTCGTACTTTTTGTATAGATAATCTCGCATAGCCGAGAGAAAGAGAGAGACCTACACACATACACACGATTCGGTCGGTGAAAGTAAATTTAACGCGTTGCCACGGCGAAATACCGGTATATCTGTTACGTTGTTCAACGCCGACGAAATTCCGACGTTACACGTAAGCGTGAATAAGTTTAATTCAAACTTTGAAACAATAATTTAAAAAAATCGGGCCGAAAGTCGAGCCAATGACAAATTTAGTGATTTTATTTTGTGTCAAATAATGTCATTAAGGACACAACGATTTGAGGTTTCTTGCCGGATCTTTGATTTTAATTCGAACTTTTCTTGTTCGCAAAAATATCTTTCTCTCAGATTTCAATTTTAACATTTGTATTTAACGCAGAAAAATGCGAAATTCAATAGAAACTAATCGTTCTTGTAATATTATTCATACACGCGTACTGATTTTCTTTTAAAAAGACGTACGTCGCTGCCTTGGAGGCATCACTTTGCCATGCGGGTAAGAAGGGAGAAAAGGGGAAAGAATAAAGTGCGTACTCTTGGAGGAAATACCTCACGCTATTGTGATAGCAGCGGTATTATAACAGCGTCCGGCGCGCGTTACCACGTCGCGTTGTCGGTTTCCCGGCAACGAAAATTCCTTCGTGCGAGCGAATCGTTACAACACGCCGCAATAGAGTGTTCGCGCGAATCGCGACAAGATTTACGTACTTGAGGAGAAACGCGGAAGCGGCATGCACCATCTCTTCTCTCTCGCCGTTTCTCATTCATCCTCGACGATACGCTCAATATTCGTTACACGAAGCCGAACGATGGCTTCGTCGTCGATGGAAAGCGACGACAGGAACTATCTGTCGACGTCAAATTAGAAGAACATGGCTTTAAGACACTCTATCAAAGAGATAATATCGAAGAATCGATGCCGATAAACGCTGATATAAACTGTGTTTTGAATTTCTAAGTTCTAAAGGCTCCTCTCCCCCTTTTCCCTTCGATTTATTTTTTATACATCTTTTCAATCCTAAGAACGCAAATCTTTATTTTCTTGTAAGAAAAGCTTGACAAAAGCTCGCGATTTTGTACGGTGAGTTTGTGGGCAGTTTTAAAGAATATATACACAGAAAGAGAGAGAGAGAGAGAGAGATCGATCGTCGATTCTATTGATACGTGATGGATTGTTCACTCAAGCGGCGAAATGCGCGCGTTCTATTATCGGATAAGAGTCCAAGCGCGCGGCGTTTGTTGCTATACGGCCTCTAATCCTCTCGCGTCGCAAAACTTATCGTTTCAATGCTATTAGCGATCTCTCTTATTATTGCGCCGTTAGAAATTATACGTGCTTTTTTTCCGTTTCAAAGCGATCGGTTTCTTTTGCGCAAGATCCGCGTGCAATTTCGTGCGGCCTACGCATTGTCGTGATTATAGAGAAAAATGCTTTTCTGCTTTAATTCGCGTTCTTCTCAAAAAGTGTAACATGCGAACAGATGAAAATCTCGTTTCTGTTTTGCGCAGTTCAATTTAACATGAACGTATTACATGTATAATATAATACGAGAGACGCATTTCGAGACGAACAAGTCCGTCCGCGACTGTCACGCGTGACAGTTGCCCTTCGCAGTCCTCCTCAAGTCGAGTAATTCACACCGCGACGCAAGTTGTAAATGTCATCTCTCTTGCATCGCGGGATCATCTCGTTGCAAATAAGGTTCGTCTTAGATCCTCCACCTCTGATCCTCGTCTCTCTCGCGACGCGCCACGCTCGTTGCTCGTGAAGGCCGTGTCGCGCCGCGACGTTTAGCCGCGCGAGCAGCGCAGAGAGCTTCGCGTTTGTCGAATGGAGAAAATCATTTCCTACGCGACCGGGGATTATGCGCAATGTCGAAACGACTAAATGCCATCGCGAGTCTGCGACACGGTCTCTCCCTCCCCCGACCGGACGATGTTTCCTCATGTAATCCTCGAGGCTATTGCGACGACTATATTTTGTTATGAATAATTAATGACCGTTGAATCCACGAACACATTAGAGAGCTCTCGAACAGATTTAACTTCTCGGAAGAGTAATTGATCAACAGAATCGTTGGTCGTGCCAGGTGGAATGTGATTCTACTTAATTCGAGTGCGATAGCAACCGGAGGAGATACAAGTTGTACTTTCAATTTCGATAATCGTCGTTAATCTCATAATGCGACAACATCGTTTTTAACGTATTGTGACACATCATCACACAGTCTAGTGTATCTACAAACGGTTTGGCTCAAAAAAGTAGAGACACGCGCGCGCGAGTCGATCGAGCCGCGCCGCCGCTTGCGGCCTTACATCGGTTTTTCGAGCGAAAACACGGATCATCTTTCTTCGGTCAAGCCAACACACAGCTGGATCGAGAGAACGGGCTAATCTCCGCGACAGCGGCACGGGGGTTTTACCCGCGAGTAAACGTCGCGCCGCGACACGCGCGGAGCCAACGCGCTCGTGGCCGGCAATAGACGAGCCTGCCGCAAAACCGGCGCGAAGGCCTTTAGAAAGTGCAGCTTCGGGGCTTCTGGCCGGGTCGTTGTGTCTGATACCACCGCAGGCACGCCATACCACACGCCATACCACAGCAGAACGCGTGCGTGCGTGCGTATGGGAGCACACACATGTCTCTGTACGTATGCGTGCGCGCGAACGAACGGCATGCACGGAGCGAGCAGCGTTTTAAGCGACTGTGTTTCACACAGCTCTCTTGAAGGGGATGCCGAGTCGCACAATCTTGGAAGCGATAAGACGATTACAAACGTTCGCGCGCGAACTGGAGCACGCAGAATACTTTAGAACTTCCCTTTCTCTTTGATGGAAAATAGAAAATTTCACGTCTGCCACAAATAAAACGCGAAAGAAATTTGTTGTTTGCTCGGCAAAACTGCGCGATAATGTGCCGCGTTTATGTTTCGCGAAGTATTTTGCGTAATCTACGCACGTTACGCGCAATGCTCGAGAAGAGAGAAGTTTTTACGCGCGCGATTCTAGCATGCGTGCGTGCGTCAAATTCGCATAGTTGCATATATCGACGGTTAGTTTCGCTCGCGGTAATAATAAATTACTTTCACGAACTGAGAGACGCGATGTTGCGACAATCGGATCGCATGATCCCGGGCGACATACCGATGTGCAACGCTTCGAGCGAGCGATCTCGGGAAACGTCTTCGTGGAAGACGCGCTAGTTTCGCAGAAGATGAAACAGAACTTGTGCTTATTAACTTAGCAAAATGAAAGAGTCGACAAATTGACAGATGTCATATATTTCGATATTCTCCGATTATTTTTTCGCTCTCACGGTACATGCACACCCGACACCCGGTATATGCACGCGGTATTACTGCGCAACACGAACGTAAAACACTATATTGGATGCTACCTGCTTGTCGCATCGCTCGTTTTATACGTAATGGCTATCCTCTGTTTACTGTCGTGTCGAGGAACGTATCGATTCCTCGCGCTGATGTCAAAAGACGTCAAACGTGATATGAAGAGAGTATAAACGCGCAAAAGTATGAAAACTTGAGAAGATTAAAGATTTGAGATGAGAGCGGATTTTAAAATACACGAGAGAAAAGTTCGATCGATAATTTTGATTGTGATGTATGTTTCGTTTTTGTATCTTTTTTGTTTAAAGAAAGACAGTTTCTCAAATTTCAAACAGTTTCTCGATTTCAAGAATTTTATTTTTCAAACATTTTTCTTATTTTTCTCGCGCCGTGTTTAATTGCGCGATAACCGTAATAATTTAGAAAAACATTTCTATAGAAAAAATGGTCCCGCGGCGGATTCGCGTGACGAACGAAATTAGGGTAGTTACGAAAATATTCTGCGATTTTTAATATTCACGTACCTATGGTTTCTCGCTTTTCAAACGTCACTTCTAAACGACATTTTTTCCTCTCCTCCTGCGCGCACAGAAGTTAATCGCATTAAAATTCATTGCTTTGTAATGAAATGCGAGATGAAGTCGGTCGTGCTAAAGAGAGGTGTCGTAAAAAGTGGCGATAACGCATTAAAACTATACGACGTCGAGGATTATAACAGGTGTTGCGGCGATAGGCGCATTGTGGGCAGCGCGATTGTAACAAATGGCGAGACATATTGTTTGAAATCGCGACGACGATCAATCGCGCGACCTTAAAGCTCGAAGAAATCGACGCCTTATATGTCGCGAGAATGCACGCGGCGATCTTCACGATGAAGGAAAGAAGTTGAATCACCATGCTCCAAAATCGTACTTTGTGGCGGCGTCGTGTAATACATCTCGTTACGGAAAGCATACAATAATAAGTGTGACGAATGCAGATCCGATAAAACGCCGGTTTCATTAGAAAAATATTATCACTTCGCACTGATACGCATCAGTACAAACATTAATGTTACAAAACATTGCAATACAAGTGATTACTCTTATATTTAAAAAATAATAAAAATAAATAAAATCGAAAAAATAATAAAATTAATGAAAATTTGCTTAGGAGATGTAAAGGTATAAATAAATACTGCGATGTGAGTAGTTACGTTCGATATATAATTAATGAAGATTAGTTTTGTATAAATATAATGATCTCTGCGTGTCAACTCCGTATTCTTGCAAAAAACGTTGGCGCCTTCTTCCGCCCGATAAGAGGAGACATCAACGCGATGCAAGGGAGAAAGCGTGCGATCATCGGTGACGAGCGGAGGATGCATCCGCGAAATTCGTCGGCCGCGAAGTAAAAGGACAACGGCGAATTACAATTCGAAACTAGGACGTTCTCGTATATGAGAATCGGTCTGCGAGTTTCTCACACCTTTTACATATACGTTCGGTAGCGGCGGCGCTTTAGCGTGTCTCTCTCTCTCTTTCTCTCTCAAGAAATCTCTATACGTGTCGGAGAAACGAACTGATAATTAGCTCGCAAAATTGCCTGTATACACCGCGCGTCAATTACGCGATAAACGCTCGATAAGAATCTCGCGATTATTGCAATCAACGTGTCACATTATGTATGCAAGCTGTAACCGCGACCGTTCGACGCGAGTGATTAAAATACAAGGATATAAATTTCGCGATGACAAAACCAAAGTAAAATCCTAGTTTTTTGTTGCAAAATAAACGTTTTCCAAACGATTAGTTGCAATAATTTTTAGCAAGCGAATTGCACTCTCGTGGAGAAGACCGTTGCGTAAAGTTGATATTTTTGTCGTTTTTACGTCGATGCATGTGCGGCTGTTTCTCGAGAGGACGTCCTCTCTTTGTAACAATTGGATTATTCCATCAAAACGGGTGCCACGAAACGTGAAGCGACGCAGTTCCATGAATCACGACGTATTACGCTCGTAATCAGATCACACACGCGCGCACACACACATGTACGCAATTGTCCCATCTTCATTCACACAAACAATTGAGCATTGAAAATGGGACGCATAAAAAAAAAAAAGAACGCAGCGCACCGGGCCTTGCCCGGCTCGATGGGATTTTTTCGCTTTTCATTTATTAGAAGGGACGCGCGCCCACCTAAGCGTCTCAACTGGAACGGCAAAGTTTCGATTAGAACGTGTAATAATGTCTTCCTGTTTGAAGAGATAAAGTGGAATATACGCCGACATTGACACGCTTTCAGGGAGAGACGACCCTAATAAGGCGACGCCGTAAATTACTTTTCGCACAATTTTTACTACGAAAAGAAAACCATTGTACGAGTGTTTTACAAACACTGCGAAATATTTTTCACGATCTTAAAGATCGTGACTTACTACAAAATAAAATTTTTAGAAAAAAATATTCAAAACAATTTATTAGAAAAATACACGTACCGATTTTTTTTTTGTCTTTCACGCGTGTGAAGAAATTCGATCTTGCGTACAATTAATAGCTTAAACAAAAAGGATATGTACAGTTTTGAAATAGTACGAGGAAATTTGATCGCGTTAAGTGCAAGTGCGCGCGCTGGAACGTACGCGCCGGAGAGTAATTAATGCGCTGGATTTGATCGCCCGACGTTTTATTCAACCGAGAAGGAGAATGGGGAGGCAAGAGCGGAGCAAAATTCTCGGAATTCGGACACGGAACACGACTGTGCGTAAGAGAGGTTCTTTATCTGTCTCCGGTATGAGCGAGATATTGGCAAACGGGTTTCGCGACTTTGCGGAACACGCGGAGTTCAACAAACACGTTCGGCCCGCATTGCACCGAGCCGTGTACCGCGATTTTCGCAACCGCGACGACGACGTTTTTTCTGCGACAACTATCTGAGAGAGCGTTGATCGATTTACATTTTTTTTGCGCAAAGATCAGTCCTACTTTTCGTCTATCTTCTTACCGCAAAATTTATCGTCTCTTTCTCTCTCTCTCTCTTTTCATCAGTAAACTTCTCTTTGCTCTAATTGTTTTTTTACGTTGGTACAAAATAAAACGATATACATAACGAAAACAATTGCGTGTTTCATATTTCACTGTAAAATATTTAAAATACAATTTGCAGTACAATGTTTCTCAAGTAATAGCTAACAAGCTAATCAAGTAATTGAGAGATTTAAGATGACGATATGATGATTGTGGTAATGAAATAGCGGATAAAAGATAGCATCGTATACGACGAGTGTGCGTAATAAATTCGATGTGGTAGCACTAAACTTAAGAAAGCGAAATAAAAACGCACACTAAAGACTCTCGAAGAAGTTGCAATTCCATCAAATGTAGCGCGCGCGCGTGTATGTGTGAGAGAACTTTTATATCTAAAGTAGGGCAATACGAAGGTTAAACCAATTGTAGACAATACGGTAAAAGATAAAACCTACTCACTTACAACAGGCGCTTCTTATATAATAATGACAAATGTGTTTTTTTTATAAAAAAAAAAAAATTTAAAAGAACAAAACAACAAAAATGTATAAACGCGCCCTTACGATTCAATTCCTTGTATGTACGCTACACACACACACACACACACACTTAGTGAAGAACCGGGCGCTAATATAATCATATACACCTTGATATTATTCTCGTTCAACCAGATTCCATTCATTTCTTCCCACGAGTGTCTTTCGGAGGCTTGCATACGAAATCGATTATAGCGCGTGAAAAGAACTACGGATGCTCCCTTTTATCTTTTTTCTCAAATCTAAACTCACTACGTCCAATTGTGCTCGTGTATATGCTCGCAACAACACGGTCGCGCTAAATTACATAATGTGAAAAGCAATCTCTCACATCGCACCTGTGCGATCCAGTTCGATCTAACCGTAAAGTTGGTCGTCTTATTTATGAAAGTCTCCTACTTTTCCGCGACCAGCGCTTCTTCTCTTTTTCTTTCTCTCTGTCTTTCTCTCTTTGTATCGAAGCGTGATTTACGAGAGTCACGCGTCCGTGCGCGCGCGTGTAATTTGATTTTCTACGTGCGCGCACGAGGGTGCTTTTAACGAACGGAAGGTATATTATGTATAATGCACTGAATCGACGCTATCTCTCCTTCGTCGCGTGTGATAGCGTAAATTAGCATACTATCAGGCCGACAGTAAAACTAACGAGATAATATACATAAAGTTTAAAACCGAGCATAAAGTATAGATAAATAAACAAATAAATATATACATATAAACCGGAGAATTTTATATGTGCAGTTACGCCGAGTTCTAAAAGCGAATAAACACTTGTCGATAATTTCGAAATTAATTAAATGTTTTTTCAAGCATCGTAAAATTAATGCGTTCGCAAATAAGGTCAGCTACTCATCTCATTTCGTTATAGTTTTACGCTCGATTAGCTCAACTAACGTTGAACTCACCAATGAGCAAATATCATATATACATATAATACGACAAAAGAATGTGGTGTTTGTTTTTATTTGTTCTTTCGCGAGAAAGAGAGCGCGTAATTCAGATTGTTTGTCGATCGATATGTTTAATATATTTTATCAACGTCGCGGATTCCGCGCGCGTTTTCAATTCCCGTGGTGTTGTAAAACGCTGCTCGAGGAGGAATGCGCGTTTCGCATTTCTGTCGCGATGTAAATACTTAACGCGATGATAATGACGCCGCGTCTTATCGCACTCCGAAATGGTGACTACGACGCCATGTGACTACGACGCGCGACATTAAGCTCTTTCGCGAGAGAAGCGTAAGATAGAGAAAAATACTATAACCCCACTATATCACCCTGTCAATTTGACGGCCTAATTCTCTTATCGTTCCTTTCAAGATATCGAGATACCGATGCGCGATGTAAAATAAAAGATGTTAAACATCTTGAGTATCAACATCGAAAGTATGCACAAGATAATGTACGTGAGAACATAATAGCAAGAGACGCGAATAGAGAAATAAAAATACGCGTGATGTAATTTAATGTGCAATAAACTGACAAGTGCAAAAAGAGCGAGTGATCGTCACGTGACCAAGCATGAAATAGATGATAATTCTATTTTTTGTAAATTGCCATTTATCAGTAGAATAATTTCAAATTTGAATAATTTCAATATATCGGTAAAAATGTCAGTAGAATAATTTCAACGTCTGTTTTTTTTTTTTTTTTTTAATCTTGAGACAATATACGAATAAATTTTTAGAAAGAAATACTACTTATATTCTCGCCAGTTGAGATAGATGCCACGCAGAATAAAAAACAAACTTAACAACCTAATAAATCAACGTCAACGTGATTCCCAAATATACGCAATTACGCCGAAATTGCTTATGAGAAAAGAGAGTGAAAAGATATTGAAAAATGCAGGATTTTCTGGTAAATAGACGCGTTATTTTGCATTGTTTTTTTTTATTATCCACATCTAACTCGTTTTGTTCTACGTTAATTCTTTGTGAAAATATTTATTTCAAAACCCGCAGAAGCGCGCGTTCTCTAATCGACGCGAAACATCGGCGACGCGGCCACGAATATAGACTTCACTTAAGGCGCCTTTTTACGAACGCCACGCCTCGCATTTCTGCATAATCACGGCTGTTGTCATTCCCCTTCCTACACACGATCCTTCCCTCTTCTCTTCCGCCGCGCGCGAGCCACAATATCCTCCTTCTAATCCTCTGTGTTGGCTGGTAGATATACCGTCTTTATACACCGTATATCCCTCGCGCGTAGCTCCTCTTTCTTCCCTTTCTCTGCCAGCTATCCTCAGGAATCCTGCTCCTATATAATGCGGATAGTAGCGGGCGAAACACACCGGTGCATTATCGAATGCATTACCAAACGCGTTCACGGTAACGGTGAGAGCGAGTCTATAGTCTGGTATCCGCTGCAATCGAAGCATGACTCGTTACTATCATTGTGAGGCCGGACCCCGGCTTTAATCCTTTCTCACAACGACACATTATTATTATAAATCTCTCTCGCGCGCTAATTCCAGTATATCTTGTATTACTTTTATGAGAAGAGTTGTGCTCTCTCTCATTAAAGAGAGATTAAAATAGAGATTTCTTTGTAACACATTTTCTGTTTTTATAACTCACGTATGTGCGAAGATTTTTAAGAAATATCGAATTCTCATATTGTCATTAATATTTCGAAAGATAATCGAGTTCTCCCTCTTGCAGTTGTGACGACTTATTCGTAGGCACCGTCGGTGTCTCTTGCGGTAAAACGAATGCGATCTGAGGCTGGATAACAGTTAATACCTGTACGTAACGTCGCGGCCAACTCTGCAAATCTCTAAGAATCCGTGAAGTAGGTACATACGCGCGGCCTGTAATAGACTGTCACGCGCGCGCTCATTGATTACACGTTCCACACACACATGATCGATTCATTATCTCTATTTACGTTACGGAACAAAGTCGCCATGGTGATCAGAATCGATTTCGAGACGTTGTTCTTAGCAGATCTCGTTTGATCGGCCGATCAACGCCGATTGCTGTAAATCATTAGCAATAAATTGTACTGTAATCAATTCCGGAACGATGAGTGTAACTACTGTACGTGACCGCACATCGAATTAATTAAAATATTGATACACGTGATATCTTCGCGTTACTTTGCGCGTTTAAAGTAGTTCACAATTTCAATTGTTAAAAAGGGATACATAAGGATAAAATATTAAAAAATACAAGAACGGTAGAAAAACAGCTGATTAAGAATTCTATTAGCGTCATGAAATACAAAAAACCAAATAACAGTATCAAAAACAAATTTTGAATGCAAAACAACTTGAAGCTTTTGAATCTTTCTGACAACAAATAAAGTGACTCCTTCAACGTCAAGTTGTTGTTATTTTCTGATATCTGTGTTTTTTTTTCACAAAAAGAGATTCAGAGCAGAATTTACGACTTTTGCAATGGCAGCATAATAAATTTTTTTAACAGAGCTATATTGTGTCAATACTATTTTACAAGTTATACAAACAGGTTTTACTCACGAGAGAGAGAGACAAAAAAAACAAACTAAAATTTATCACTAATTACATAAAACGCAGCTCAGATTTGTAATATATGTGCATAGTTGCTAATCGGCGAATCGAGTGGAAAAAAAACTCGGCATAATGCGTTTCGTCACAAATGCACGATTTAATATAAAAACCGCAAACGAGAGAGAAACATAAACTGCGATATTTACGGCGCACCACGCCGTTTTTTTCTGCTCGCCGCGCCAGTGACCTCGGTCCGGTGTGTGTGACGTGACCTTGAAGAATGGCGAACCGGCCGTGATGCGATGCGATGCGCGATGCGGCAGGTCCGCGGCGCGCACCTAAATACCAGATCACTGGAGTGTGGAAGGAATTGCTATCTTGCGCGTGCTCCGGGCGCGCCGCGCTCGAGTTTCTTTTCGTAATTCACGGAAGGTTGCGCAAGACTAACAAGAGAGTTTTCGCTACGTCCATCACGCCGGACGGCTCTCTTTTCCATCTCGCACGTCGTCACGAACTTTCTTCAAAACAAATTGCATTTCACTCCCCCGTTACTTTGATCGACTGCGAAAATTTCCTGGAATTTGCGGAAAACAACACGCGAGACGTGCGTCTTTCCTTAACCGGGATAATAATAAAGTTGACGCAACAACGTCAGTAATTCTCACATTATTCAGTCGTGACGTTCAAACTCCCGAGATATGTCAACTCTTCCGTGATCGGTGTCGAAGCCGAACGAATTTTTCTGCTACATTTTCAAATTGATTTCGAACGGGAAAACTCATTAAGAAAAACTCGCACCTCACTTAGCGTCGGCAAGGACGCGCGTTTGTAGAAGTCGTTCGCGTGATTCATGTACCGGCGCAAAATATTGTGTTCGGTCGCACAACTACATCGCGGATATATTTCTCGGAGATAAACGTCGTAATTGAAAAATATGACACGCCGCGTTCTTGCGCGCGGATTCGTTGGTCACATTTGCGGAAAATCTCCGCGATTTATTTCTCGGTGAGTTTAACGCGAGAGAGAAGAAAAAACGAAACGATATGTCACGGAGGATCTGACACACTTTAAGTGACTCACTGTCAATACTCGTTATCCGAGTAGATAATTTCAATGTTAATGTGAAAATAAGCTTTGTTAAACATGTGCGTCCTAAAATTGATTTTTAACTTACGTGACGACGTTTCCGGTTTACGCAAGCGGATTATAAGTAAGCGCACTCGGTCGAGATTTCTACGATTCTCTCCACCTACGGACGGAGTTTTGCAGAAGCTCATTATCTCGACCTGTAATTTCGTCGCGCGTAAAAATTGCCTGTAAAAAAAACGGCGCTGCGTCATGAAACGGACGCATTAGATGTATTTACGCGTAAGCAAAGTGCGTTTTAATCGCTGAGAACATCCGCAAACGCCACAATGCCATGCCTTAAATCTTACGACGAGCATCTCACGCGATACATTCGAAAAAGCAATCAAGAAAATTCACATTACCGCGCGATAAAAGAATAAATAAATAAGAATCAATTATATTAATTATTACAATATAAATGCGTGTGGATAGACGAAAAATATATACGCTTTATTTTATTGCATCAGCTGACAACAAGGACTTGTTGCTACCTAATTTCGTCCCCAAGTTTATTTACGCTCCGCGGGACACACACGCGCGAGAAGATCACGAGCGACGTGAAACGAATATCTTTTATTTTTCATTTCGAGTACGGCTCGATACATATAAAAAACTCATCATAGTCGGTGAGACTGGTCGCGGGCGTTTTCTCGTTATACAGACGCCGGGAGTCCATTAGGACTTTATCGTAACAGTTCGCCTCGAAAAGAAGAGTCACACCCGATCATGCCAGGCGTCCCGCCGTGAGAGGCTTCCGAGAGAGAGACGAAGCCGAGAACCAGATCAGTCGGATCTCGATAAGAGCAAACGCGCTCAGGACGCGGTAGTGGTAATAGTGGGGTGTACGTGGATCGCGCGCGACTCGAAGCGAAGAACGAGAGGAAGAAGAGGAAGAGGAGGAGAAGGAGGAGTACGACGACGACGACGAAGAAGAAGCAGAGGAAGACGAAAAGAGGAAGGCGCGGAATAAGAAGAAGAGAAAGAGAGAAAGCGAGCTAGCTCACCTTGGCGCCTATGGTATGCGCCCATTGGCGTCTCTCGCAAAGGCGTAGCGCCTCTCCTCCTCGGGTGGGTGATGATGTTTTGATAAGAGATCTCGTACCTGGACCGTGATTGGAAGAAAGAGAGAAAAATATATAAGTCGCCGCGCGAACTTTTACGAGCCGTTTGTATTCTCGTCGTGCCGTATCGCCTTGTGCGCGTTTTATGCACACTGCGTAAAACAATGCAGCGCGTATAACCCCGTTAGCGCGGTTCACGCCCGCCGCACGCTTGTTTTCAATGAAGTTTGATAATCGTTAGTTTCGAATAGAACTGCGCGTAGAGATAAACAGCTACTTATAGCGTTCGAAGTATTATATAATAAGGAATTTAAATCGTCATTTGTCCGTTTTTGATCTTCCCGCATTTATTATTTCCGACGGTGACATTTACTTGTCGAGTTTGTGAAAAAAAAAAAATGAACGACAGTCGTTTGCACTTACTATGTGGCAAAAATTAATTATTTTAGCTATATAGATATCGCGAAAACGGAATTATTTTCGATAAGTCGACACTGTCGAACGTGTATAGCATGAGGTCTTAATGAACTAGCATCAAACATAACGTGTGTTCAAAGTTTTTACATAGAGACCGCTACGTATAATGGTAAAAAGTTTCAAAAAAAATTCTTCAATAGCTATTAAAACACTAAAAACTTATCTTAAA
This sequence comes from Pseudomyrmex cubaensis, assembly GCA_014825685.1. Lineage (NCBI taxonomy): Eukaryota > Metazoa > Arthropoda > Insecta > Hymenoptera > Formicidae > Pseudomyrmex > Pseudomyrmex cubaensis. The sequence continues at coordinate 19,277 of QVOA01000206.1, forward strand.
AATATTGTTTTTATTTTTTTCTAAATGTGTGTAAAAATAAAAAATCATATCTTCTATTTTAACGTCTCTACATATAATTACAAAATATCTATATTTTTTTGTTGTTGTTTATACTTAAAAAAATTATTATTCCGAGAGAAACCGAAAATTGCTTTCCTAATCTCGTTGAAAATTATATTTTCGTTTTATTACGCTGTTGCGGAAGAAAAAATTACGGCTCTCTTGAAAAATTCAATTCCAGCGTGCCCGAGTCGCGCTTCGCGGTATCGCTTGCTCGGCCGATGCGAAAGTATGCGGCGTCGTTTTACGGTAGGCATATCGATGCCTGTAGGCGCATCTGCATCGGGAAAATGCAACCAACGCGGTCGACGGACGCTGTTGGCTGCGACGACGCGCGGTCTTAAATATTTCATTTACTCGACGAGATTTGCCCGACGAGAAATATTGCACGACGACACGCGTCGTAAATTTCGAGGATTCTTTTTAACAACGGCTATGTATATATCCTTCTTCTTCTCTCTCGTTCCTCGAAACAGCCTTCGAAAACTCGAGGCGTCGCCAATTGTGCATACCGAGCACGATTAGTCGCCTCATTGTGCGTTACGTAATGCGACAGGGGAGGAGAGAGAGAGAAGGGAAAAAAGAGAGAAATATTGCCGACTAATCGAAAGTGTGCGTGCATGCACAAACACACACGACGCATGTGCACGCACATATGCAACTCGCATGTCGATAAATAAATAAAATGCGTAGGTGCGTAAAATGCGCGTAGCGAGACAGCTTGTGAGAAATGCCGCGCCTCTCGCCGGCAGGAAAAATCCGGGACATCCTTGCGTGTTGCGGTATTGCGCGATCGAAGAAAAAAAGGCTGTTTCGCCTGTAGTATTTATTCGCTTCAGGTATTTGTTGTAGTAATAAAACGCGCGGACATCGTCCCACGTAGAATGAACTAGATTTCATCTCTTTACTTAAACAAAAACGCTATTAGTTTACCGGAAAAGTGTTAAAAAAAAAAAAAAACGACGTTCGAGAAAGAGATCCGAAGTATTTCACGAGAAGAAGTTGAATTCTGCTTTTTGCTACCGTAAAATAACAACTCGGACACCGTGAATACGTGGATCATCATGCGCAACCAACCGACACCGATGTGTGCGCAGCGTGGATATACGGTCAAGTCGGAACGGATGGATATATCGGATATGTAGCGGGACACGGGGCGGTTTCGAAGAATGCGTTTCCTTCCTGTCGATATACGCAGGTTGTGCACCGTATATGGAGGCGCGCACGCGTGATCGGAGATGCGTGATCGCCCGCGTGTTTTATAATAAGTAATGCGCTCTCATGAGAAGTGAGTCACATCGATTACGATTCCATTCATGTGCCGTAACAATGCGGGGAATAAACGCGCGAAGCCGCGCGACAGAACTTTCACGGTGCAGAGCAACGGGAGGAAGATGCGGAGGAACTTATGCAATATTATACAGGAGTAAAATAAGCGCAACAACAACGCAATTGGATTGTTATCTTAGATTAAATGTTATTTTATAGAGATACGAAGACGTGTTCTCTATATAATAGAAGGAATTTTTTTTGTGACTACCTGAGCGTGAGAATCTCATGAGAAATCTTCTTGGAAATTTCCGCGAATAAATTTGAGAATTAATTGTTATCCGAGGACACTCTTTTTTTGGGACGGTTTCCGACTCTTTTCGCGCATACATTCCTTTCTTCTATATTCTTCTTTCTTATATTCTTTCTTATATTTTTCCTCAATCTCCGATAGTTTATGTATTTCTCTTTTTTTTTCTGAAAATTATTCCTAAACTTATTTTCCGCCACGTACCACAAAATCGCTCAAAAGGAAAATATTTGACTCGATTATGGAACGTCACGTTCGCTTGTTTGCAGGTAAGCATTTAGTGCTAGTGACCGATCCCGAGATCGTCGAGGATGCATACGCCTTCGACAATCCTTGCTTCAAGGATGCCACGCCTGCGGCGGTTAGCCGCGTCGCGGAGAAACCGTCGTCGGTCATACCTGGCGACACACCTGCCAAGGATTCTACACGATGGTCCACGCCTTGGTCATCCTTGGGCCTCGGCTCGGCTATTCGCAACGACAAACGTCGAACCCTCGATGATTCTTGCGTCGGGGTAAGTAGCATTCAATTAGTTTTGTTTTGTAAAAGATAGAAGAACATTCATTTGATATTTTGTCATTCAAAACAATCAATTTAATCAAGTCTCATCTTACTATAATATTGTTTTGTTTGTTTTGTCCGCAATAAACACGGCAATTAAAAGTAACATAAAACAAGTCTTATATAATTTTCGCGTGAGAAGTATCACACAATGTCTCCTGATGTCTCTTTTCAACTGTATCTTGTGACCATGTCGCGATTGATGTCGTCCTTTCTGTACTGAGACAATGCGATTGTATCCTCCGTGCAAACACACACATGTTGTGTGACAGAGCGACACTTTACCGTACTGTAACTCATAATTGCTATTGCTTCCGCTGGACTGAGTTATTGCACGCCAGATGGGCAATAAATTCCACTGTTGAACTTAAAGAAGTGCCGAACGTGATAATAGTCCTCGTTTAGTCACGCAATACGGCGACGTAATAATTGCAGGATGAAGTGGATGTAAGAACGATATGTGACATTTTTATCATTCTCCGCAATTCAATATGATTTCGGAGCATTCTTGTGAAAGAAAAAATATAAATTGTCAAAAATTTCGCCGTTGCATAAATAAGTAAATAATATTTTTATTAAAAAAATAATACGAGCCTTTCTCGTATTAAAGTATTTCTTCTCGAGATCATAAGTTAAGAAAAAAAACTAGAAAAAAAAATTAGAAAAAAGTAAAAATGCGCGAAACTTAAAACGCACACAATTGTTAAGAGTTAAAGATAATCAACATCGTGTCTGATATTTTAACAAGGAAAATAATCCAAAAATGGCGAGCATCTGTCACTTGCAATTTATGTCTCAGCTGAATCAACTCCGATACAGCCGTGCGTAATAATATAACATCAATGGGTTTAACTTCTTTCACATGTGACGTATCTTCTTCGTCCACTTGTCCCTGGTTTATTAGCTTGTCATCGAAGAGGCTCCCGTTCATTGATCGTCGGCGTCGTCACGACGACCGATGCGAGTCCACGCGCGAGCACGACCCACACACGTGTGTGTGCGATAATGCGGCTCCCGCGGAGCGAACGAACGTTCTCATCACTCGTGTAGTAACAATCGACCCCGCTCGTTTTACCTGCTTTCAGCCCAAGGCCACCAGGATCAGCGTGGTCAGTCTGCGTAGCCGTGACTTCACCGGCCTGGGCTTTAACGTGTGCGGTAACATGAGAGAAGGCATCTTCGTCAAGGACCTGCTGCACCGCGGTCCCGCGTCCGAGTCCGGACTGATACACCCCGGTTAGTATATTGTGTTGTCACTCAATCAAACTTTCACATCTTTACAGAAATTTACTCTTACTGATAAATTTTTATAAAGACGTTTAACGGTTGTATTTTCAAGTGTATAATAAATAAATTTTTTGTTTTATTATATTTGTAAGTTTTAAGCGAAGCATCAGTATCAAAATAGAAAAACTTAATTTCTAAAACATTTATTATTCAAAAAACTTTATTATTTTATATAAAATTCTGCTTTAGAACGTGTTTTTTGTTTCTTTATTTTCACGTACCTCTTTTCAATTCCTACGTACTTATTGAAAATCTTTATTACGTTTTTGCGCGATCATCTTGCCAATTCGATTTTCACGCTGAATTTTATTATCGCGCGCGACGATGACATAGCCGTTCTTCTCTCTGCATCGAGATTGTGAAGCGTAACACAGTTTCTTGTCGGGGAAACGTATGATTGCGTTGCTTAGCGCGAACGGGTTACAATTCATAATACGTTAATTAGAATAAACACGTCTCTCGACGAGAACCGCGGATCTGAGAATCACCCACATACCCACATTTCGCAGTGAAAGCACTGTTACCGAGCATTCGAGCATTTGATAATGCGTGTCGTGAGACGATTAAGACGCAGAAACATCAAGCCTTCATTAAATGCATTTGTTGGCGTAAGTGGAGTAAGCGAATAGCTGTGCTATGATATCGATGGCCCAGTTTGGCAACACCTGAAACATATTTAAACTGAAAGCGTAATTTACAATGAAAGACGTTTCATCTAGCAATTACTTGAACATATCATCAATTTGCGGAACTAATTGTCTAACTGCATTTTAATATCGTGCGATTTCTCTCTGCTTCGTCACAGGTGATCGCATCTCCAGCGTGAAGATCAGCTTCCGCAACATGGTGTACGAGGACGCGCTGACGATCCTTAGCTACGCCTCGCCGTACGACGTGGAACTGGAAGTGGAGAGCGGCGGTAGCGGCTCGAAACCGACGACGTTGCTGAAGAAGAGCGTCGGCCCGAGCCCGACGAGGATCTGCCATCCTCTCTACAGAAGCCAGTCAATCCCGGAACTGTCGCAGGCTCACAAGAACGTCGCGAAGCGTCTCTTCATCGCCGATCCGAACGACTCCGTGAACTCCAATTACTCGGCCACGAACTCGACGATGAAATCGTCGAAATCGACGCCGGGCAGCGTGCAGAGCTTCGAACGACGTCACGACGAAGGGATGAAGAACAATCACCACAAGTTCGGCATCAAGGTGTTGCCGGCTCTGGACGGTACTGTGCATCGTATCGAGAATCAGAACGAGCACAACACGAACCTGGAGAGACGGCACTCGCGCAAAATGGACGCGGAGAAGTTGCTGGCGAACAGACAGTCCACGACATCGAGCGAGACCGATGAGAGAAAAGTCGGGAACGAGCGTCTTCAGCAACGCGCCGATCACGAGATCGTTTCGAAAACCAGCACCGACAATGGCGGTATCGACGTGCCGGACAAGGGCGGCAAAAAGATCGACGGCGGACTCGACATACCGTCGGAAGTGCCGACGGAGGTGCACAACGCCGCAATGGCGGCACGCAGAAATCGAAAGAACAGCTCGGAGCCGCTGAAGACCAACTCGTCAGAACCTGAAATCGCCAAGAGTCCGCAGAAGAACAAGCGCAAGGCGCCGGATCCGCCGAAGAGCGCCAACGTCGCGAAGAAAGACGCCATCGACAACATCGACAGCATCGCCGATTACACGGAGTCGTTGTGCGACTACGTGAACAAAACGCGCGAAAACACGGACGCCGCCGCGGACGCTCGTCGGCATCGTTTGGAGAATCAGTCGACGACGAACAGACGGAACTCCGAGTCGGACACCGACAGCGAGATGCAGAACAACTTTACGACGATCGAATTGAATTCCGCAGACATCACCATTCATCGCACACCCGTGCCGGAAGCGAACGACGACGAAGACGAGGATGACATGTATAGAAAAGCAGCCAGTCTCGGCGATCTGTCCAAGTACGAGAGTAAGACCGCGGCGACCCTGGAAAGGGCGCAGAGTCTCGACATGAGTACCGAGACCGGCGCGAAGAAACGCAAGGCGCCGTTGCCGCCTGAGGACATCAACGAGTCCACGGAAGATCTAACGAAACTCGACCAGATAGACACGTTCGATCGACGGAAGCTCAAGAAGTCGAACGAATGGGGTACTCTGGAGGACGTGATCTGGGGTGAGGCCGGCGCCGAAGCGTATGAGAAAACGTGCAACATAGCACGCACGAGGAAAAAGAGTAATGGCACGTTGGAGCGTTCTAAATCCGCGGTGGAGATCAAGCTGAAGGATGAGGTCACTGTAACAGCAGCGACAGCAGTTGTGGATGATGCATCCGAGAAGAAGAAAACATTTGATTTGACACGAATCGCCGACGATTCGGACAGCGAGAACACCAGCATCGAGCTGTACAATCTGCCGTTGAGCAAGCGACTCTCTCAAGAATTCATTCACTCTGAACGAATGTTCAATCCGGACGAGGACAATTCCCTGGCGAGAATCGTGAACGACGGTCAGGTGGTGAAGAGTCCGACTCTCGAGGAGACGGAACTGAACTTCAAACTGGCTGACGAGAAACGATTTTCCGAAGAGAACGAAACAGAGAAGAAAGAGATCGGAAATGATTCGACGCAGAGTCCAAGAGTGTCGGAAGATTTCAGTCGCGCCTTGCGTTACTTCGAGTTGCACGCAAGTCCGACATCTCCGGAACCGACGAAGATCAATCTGACGCGACTGGACGACTGGAAAGACGAAAAGGTGTCCGTTAACGACGTATCGCTTTACGCCGGCAAGCAGCCGATCGTGGAAGAACCAATTTCAAAAGTGACAGTGGACAGAGGTTGTCGCGGCTGCGAGGAAAGACGCGGTCAGCACAGCGTCGAGTGCGAACGTGGAAAACACGTCGACGGACAACCGATCGCACATCGTGCGATCACGCGGTCGTTCTCGGATGACAATCAGACGACAACAAACGCGAGAGAAAACGCGGATAAAGAAACGGAGATCGCGCCGATGCATCTGCGGATTCACGAGTCCAAGTCGGAGCCAGTCAGATACAAGTCCCCGAATACAGACAAGGAAGAGAACGCGGACGGGAAGAACGGCGGCAGTTTCTCCACGTTCCACGTGAACCGAACGAAGTTCGAGCAGCAGAAAACCGATCAGCAGCATGATAAGTACTCGCCGAGCAAGTCCAAATCACCGACCGACTCTTTGTTCGCCGACACCCACTTTGCTAGACGCATCATTAACGTTTCCCCGCACGACGAGGACAACGACGAGGAAGAGGAATACGAGTTCGGTTCGGGCATGAACAGCAAGATCTGCGAGCGCACGTCAACGCCCAAAGAGGATCGTCACAATATCAGCAACGTCAGCGTATCAAGCGGCGAGAACAGCGAGGACAGCGGCCTTGTGCGAGAGTCGATCGACTACAACAACGTGCAGGATCCGGAGAGTCGACCTCCCCTGCCGAACACGCCCATGCCGAACACTGCCCAGAAGATGACTTATATCACGGAGATCAAAGTGTCGCCCAGCAGGGAGAGCGTTCGCGAAGCCGACAGCGAGAACGAAGAATCGACAACGGACAGCAAATCGCGAAAATCGGCGAATCAGATCAAGATAACGTCAAACGGCAAACCCACGTCCGGCAAAAAACCACCGGTACCACCGAGACGATCGGATATCGCGAAGAGTCCGAAGGAGGACCGGACGGACAAGCAGGTCGTTTATGTATCCGAATACAAATCCACAACTGGTAAGACGGCTCAGATCTTGGACGCGCATCCATCGGAGATCAGGCAACCGGAGAACAACAAGTTCGAGCATTGGATCTTCATGGCCGACAAAGAGCAAAATCGCTGGAGCCCGGGTTCGGGCCAACGTCAGTCCGTAACGAACATCGTGTTATCGTCCAGAGACGATTCCAATTAAAATCACGTTTAATCTGAAAAACGTAAAGAGAAATTGAAATAAAGAATTTCGTTCAAACTTTATGCCACGTACGTTGATATATCTCTTGAAATAATGCGACCATGTAGTGAACGAGCATATAAGAGAAATCAATAGTGCTGAGAAACTACGTGCCATAAAGAAATAATAATTATGAGTTAGAAAAGAAAAACATCTTGTGAAGAAGTAAAGAAACAAATTTGTAAAAATGCAAACGTACATATATATATACGTTTACACGCGCGTTGCGTTGCGATTTAGTTGATTCAGTCGATCATGTAAAAACAATAATAATTGTAATCTCAAAACTTGTACACATTCCCTGTTTTGTGTCGTATGTAAATATAGGCCAGTGTTTTCAAACGTGACTGCTAGCAAATTTAAACATAATAACAGTTAATGTACTTTTTATTAACACAAAAAAACATTTGTTTTTCCCATTTTAAATCAAAATAATTTTTAACAGAAGAATATATATATTCTAAATATATATAGAATTATGTATATTTTTAATATTACATATATTTTTAGAACTTGTTTACTAAATATATCACGATAAAAAAGACAATATATACGTAATCATAATTTATCTGACAATTGTAATAAAAACAGCATTGTATTGTCACGTATATTTTAATTTTTTGCATGTTTATGGCAAGAGAAAATTAATTTTTAACCAATGAAACATCAATTCATTATGATTCCTTACGAATAATATTAGTGTCTTTATTTGGTAAGTAAAAATAACAATCAAAATTTTAAAAATTTGTAAACATGTGTAACAAAAACTAAACTGTCTTCTTCTTGAATTTCTTAAGTTGTGGAAAAAAAGCAGGATCTATTAGACATGGCATGTGAAGGATTAAATACATAGTATTTTTGTTGATTTAAAGTTTCATATTTATTGCGCATATTTTACGCTAAATATATCTCTTCTGAGGGTCATATAATTTTTGTATCTTTGTGCAAATATATGTATATATACATATTTTTCATACATACCATACACTTTTGAATATACATATATACAATATATACTATATTTGTGTATTACATATGTTATGCGACTAAAACCAGAATGGTTGCATTTTATGTCAAATATGCGAACAAAATGTGATTTCTAACGTTCCGGGTAATTTTGATTATTTTACAAAGAGATAACTTAAAAAAAAATACGAGTTGTATTGTTGTCGTTTTATTCTTCGCAGTCTGAATACACATAATTCGTTTGATTTGAAAGCAAAAGTATTTAAAAAGATCGATATCGTCCATTATGTAACGCAAATATTTATAAGTTGATAAGATCTGTTATAATCAAATAACGCATGTGTATTATTATTGTGCTGCGTATTATGCGTCTATCGTGTAAGTGAGATAATGTATAAATTAAGATTTTTGATGAGAGTAACTTACTAACGTCCAGATATATGTATGTATCTCTTTATATTAAATTAAATGTTCGCACGCGAATATTATATATATATATATATTATATACATATACATATATATATATATATATATATATATATATATATATATATA
>QVOA01000207.1:0-17634 GCA_014825685.1 Pseudomyrmex cubaensis
ATATATATATACATATATATATATATATATATATATATATATATATATATATATATTATATACACATTTTAATTTATATATATATTTACTAAATATTTATAAGATAATAACTTTGCGGCCCAACTTTTTCGGACCGATCGATGAGATTTCAAAATTGTTTGCGATAATTGTCGCGTGAAATCAATGTGATTTCTGATACATCCTCGTTATTTTCGGAAAAATAGTACCATTCAAGAAAATTTATGTAGTAATGAACGATAATTCGATTTAACGCTACGCGAATGTGTATCCTCTTACGTGCACTCACGTCTTTGATGTATCTTTCATTTCTCACGCTGCGACCTCTTTTCCGTTCCGAAGTGTTTTCTCTACAAATGTTACCCCAACCAGAAGGGAAGGCGCGCGCGCAAAAAGAAGTCGAGAGGCTAACGCGGAACATCAAATGACGTTATATCGTCAAATTACGTTACGCTATTCTTCCTCGGGGAGAGCACACCGGAGGCTGCTAAATTTTATCAATATGTGAGAGAGTCGAAATCGAATACCCGGACGCGATACTTGAGCGTCGCAACGGGGGATCAACGGTGTCGTGAAACAGACGTGCGCGCTTTGCAGGTCATCGCGTCGAATTCAATTACCGTCGCCGCCGGCGGTCGTTTGGCGTATCCATAACATCCCAACGAACCCGGGCTTAAAATGTCTCCACGTCGCATGTGTCAACCCCCGACTATCTGATGTCTCGTGGAAAATTGCGGAAGATCTCGGCTGTTGGCGCTCGGACTGAAATCGTTATCGGCGAACGCGTAAGCGCCGTATCACGTGGCGATTGCTGGTTGCCTTCAGTGTGCGATATCGACGCACGGATGAAATAGAACGATCGCCGTAATTCTTGAAGTTTGTGCGACGATGCTCGGCGCATGCCGAAATTCGATCTCTCTCTCTCTCTCTCTCCCTCTCTTTCTCTCTCTCTCTCTCTCTCTCCCTCTCTCTCTCTCTCCCTCCCTCTCTTTCTCTCTCTCTCTCTCTTTCTCTCTCTCTCTTTCTCTCTCTCTCTCTCTTTCTTACCAACTGAATTACAACAGGCGCATTATAGAGAGAGGGGAGAGAGAGAGAGAGAGAGAGAGCCGAGAGCCAATTAGACGCCATTGTCCTGCTGGGAGATCATTAAAATTAATTACGATCCCGGGTGACTGAAGCCAGTCGTATATATATACCGACGCACGCGTACTAATACACAGTGACGTTACGGATATTAGATCGATAACGCCTGGTAACATTGAAGAAAAGAACAAATCAAGCGATATATATTCGCGTCTAGAATATATTATAACAGAATATAACATTCACGAAATAAACGAGAGAAGATTGAAGAGTGTAACTTCTGTGAATGAAACATATATTTATTTTAATTCATTCATGGGCAACATATGGAATGTTCGAATCGGCATGATAAATGTGTGTGTGTGTGTGATCTGTATAATCTGGCTATTATAACTGTTATCATTTTCCGTGGAAATTTCAGTGATTTGTTACGTATTATTATCTTGAAGAAGCGATTATCGAAGCCATTACCTGTGGAATCGAAACGCACAATTTACTTCCGAAGCGCGATGTTCGTACAGAATAAAAATCACTCAATGATTGACTTTAAAGACCTGTCAATTTTTTTCAAGAGTACTAAAAGAATATTGCTCTAAAATAAAATAATGTCATAAAAAATCAAAAGTGACTCAATATAATGTTGAGTAAAAAGTAACCATAGACAAAAGTGTTAAAAATTAGAAAAAATCAATAAAGTGCCAATCATTAGAGGAATATAGGTTCGATTATTGCACATGTTAAAAAATTATCCGTTTAAACACCTGCACAATGCGAGAGAGGAAGAGAGAGAGAAAGAAAGAGAGATATCTGTAACGTTATTTCACGCTTGCTGGAAATCAACTAACTTTATTGCCTGATATAAAGTCTCCGTTTCCAATTAATATGCCAATATTAATTATTGCACGCATCAATTACTCTCTTTTTTTCTGGATACAATACCTGTAAAATGTATCAATAGTTTCGAAAGCTATTTATCGCATAAACTTCAGAACATACACACGCAGCAGTGAGATGTATATCAACAAACCTTATTAATTACCACGGTAAATTCAGATATTATTGCAATTTAATTATTTAATACGTTACACGTTAAATTATGTCAGTTGCACGCATTCTATTCTAAGCTGCCAGATTAATGAGGCGAATAAATTATCTATGGAGATAGTTTACTAATTACCCCATCCTCCATGATTGATTAAATTAATTAAGTATAATTATTACCGAGAATATGGAAACGCGAGTTAATCGCTTGATTTGTCGTAATAGGGCAAAGTACAATAAGCTAAATTATAAAACTTAATAAATTATACATAAATTGTTTTATTAAAGTGGCTAATGATAAGAGTCCTTCCCCCCCAGTTAGAAATCTTTTACTTTTATTAGACAAAGTGCGAAAATGATAATAAAAGGAGCGTTGGCATAATTAGCGTAGTGAGCGTCGTACAAGCAAAAAGTGGAAGCCGCCGAAAGAATTGCCCTAATTGCAAGATGTACAATTCGCGTTAGCGCGCGCACGCCCACGGGGCTACACTAATTAATGCTATTAGCGGACGTTAACGCGTTCCATCGTTACGTGAGATTTATGTTCGACGCAAAGTAATTACACTTTGCTGCCTAGGACTCAGCTTCCCGTTGATGCTCCCCGAAATATAAAATTACGCTGTTTCATCGTGTCGGAGAATACGATGTCACTCTTTCATTCCCCCTTCTTTCATCGATCTATATTAAATTATTTTACTAGCAGCATATAAAACCGAAAAATATTTTCTCTATACAAAGCGAAATATTTTATTTCGTGGATGTATATCGAGATAAATTTTTAGTGAAGTTCAATCAATAGAGAATAATTATGAGATTACTTTATGAATAACGCAATTATATTTTATCATCATCGTTCGCACAGACTACATTCCCAGATTTGTGGAAAAATGTTCGAAAAACGAAACGAAATAAAACGCGCACAAAATGTACATGACTAAATAACAAAAATATTGTCTGTTTCCCGCAGTGTCATTTTTTTTTTCTGGCAATATGCAATATATTTATTTATGTCGCAGGAAAACATTTTTCATATGTGAATTTTTTGCAAAAGATAATTTCTATTTGTATAGCAGAAAATTCATAAGAAAATAATATTCTTTCTGAAATAAGCTCTTTGTTGTCATTTGTACGGGAAATTTCAGTATCGAATAAAAAGGAATTTATAAAACACATTCGTATATGTTTGAATTCACGAGTGAGCGAATCGAAATTCGAACGGTTCAGTAACTGCGAAACTAATTTTCACGTTAAAATCATTTGGTGTGTGTTAAATGTGTGTTTATCAATTATCTCGATGGTGTTCGCACGAATCTGTGCACTGACTTATGCGCGACGTGAAATTAGAAGATTGCAGTCTTCTGATCACATTGCATCAAAAACTACGTAAATATATCGAGAGAAAAAAACGTGTATTCGCTATTATAAGATTGATATTTCTAAAATTTCTTCGCCATACATTCTTTTTTCAAATATTGAACACAAAGCTCAGTTTTAAGTAAACCAGATACATAGCAGCAATCGGGAGAAAATGGAATTCAGATTGTCCGAATACAAAGGGAATAATGTTTAGAGAGATGAATGATGCGTCGAAGACTAGTCTGCAATACTCAGATTTGCGCGCATTGTTTGAACAGAGCTTGGTCCGAAAGCAGACAGAGAGAAAGAGAGAAAGGGAGACAGAGATAGATAGATAGATAGACAGAAATAGAGAGAGAGAAGAGAGAGGCAGAGAGAATGTGCAAGCTAAACCGCTTCCATGTGAACGATAAGCGAGGTAAAGGGGCTCTCGAGGCATCTTCAATCGGCGAGCCGATGCGCGGGACCGGAAGTGCATTAAAGCGTTACAGTCGTTACGCCGTAATATCGCGTTATGTAAACGACCCCGCGAATCATCTCTCACAGCACTCTCGCACTACTCCCTTCACGGCCTCAGCCCCCCCGTGGCGTGCATTCAACCGATAAACGTTACACGCGTGCTCGCCCCGTTTAAACGCCGGCCGGTTCGCTCTCAAATCGAATCTCCTTTGACGCGTGTTGCCCGACGCAATTCTGCGCGCGTGTGCGTACGAGCGCGTTCGCGCTCCCATTCGATCCGATTTCACTCTGCATTCTGAGCGACAAGCATTACATTTACCCTTTTGTGATGGACCGACGAGAATTTAATGCGCCGTCCATTTCGGCTCGCGTTTTGCGATTGCCGCAACCGCGATCAAAAAATACTCGAGGTCTTCTCGATATCTCGCGGAAAAATTGCACGTCTGCAATTCTCTCTCCGCAAAAACCTCCCCTAACGCGATTCTTGTAGAATATAAGAAAATTCTATATCCGGAAAATTACACTTTTTCCTCGCGATTCTCCGCGCGGGCAAGATCGTGATATTCAATTATAAACCAGCTTCGTGAAATCGAATTTCTATCGAGAGTGGAAAGAAAAGAGAGGGAGGAACAATTTTCAGCATTTTATAGAGAAAATATTGAAACAGTTTAAAATCCACAGCGACGAGATAAATATATATATATATATATATCTATGAGCGCTATGAATATATGCATATAAATCGGTTTTGCGCGTTGAATTTTGTACGCAATTCGATCGATCTTTCTTCTGCGCGAAGTTAATCCTGTTTGAGCGATCTTGTCCGAGAACTCCTTCTAGCGTAACTTCGATACCCTCTTGTTCGGGATAGTACATCGAAGTAGCGTAAAATGTGATAGCTCGCGTTCGTACTTCTGGTCCCTCGAAATCTGACATCTCCATTCGCGCCGGGTACTCGATCAGCGCCATTAAACATACTTTAATGGCGAACGGAGGATACCTACCCGGTCTTATCTCCGTAGAGTCGGGATGAGAAAAGGGAGGAAAGTCAAGAGAAGGGGCCGCAGCAAGCCGTGACGTGGGAAACGGGTATATAATGATACATGGGAGGATCGATAAACGTCGTGCAAAGTTTTTCGCGAGGAGGCAGCTGACGCGCGAAGATTACCACCGGTTTTCCGGCTGGATTTTTATTGGCAGCAATGGGAATGAAAGTTGGCAAAAGAGAGAGATTGATGTACGAGACTCAGAACCCTCGCTCCCTCTCCTCCACTTGTTTTATTACCCGACGGCGATTCTCTGTATTATTTCGCACCGTTCGCGCCATCGCGCGGTAAGCTCATTTCCCTTATTCACTGAACGTCGGCGCTACACGGGAAGGATGTGTCCGCTCGGGCATCAATAAATCGAAGAAACTTTGCCCTGCGCACGTCCACGCCAATCGATCGAATTTCCACTGACCGTTGGCACTAACCGCCGAGGATGGTAATTTTCACCCTTTAGCTCCCTTTGCGTTTGCGACGTAAATACCGGAAGTGCGAAGCTTTTTATGTCTCGGGACTATTCCAGCGAGGAACCTCGCAGATATAGCGAGATAATCGCTCCATTATCAAGTATCGCATATAATAACGTAGAGGCGGTGCGCATTCCACGTCGGAGTGGAGTTTAATGCACTGCGACGGTTTTTGCGTTATTACGTTGAGGATGAAAATAGAAGGAAAGAGAGAGAGAGTGTAATAGGCGACACGAGTTTAGCCGAAAAGTACGCGATACCGAACGAGATGCAATATAAAAACTAATTAAAATTGCAATGTATTTAAAAAGACATGAAAAAACCTCATATTTTCTTTTTCTCAAATTTGTTATTTTGTTACAAGAATAACATTTTAATTTACTTTACTTTTAAGTTAATGATTTTTTCAGCAATATGCGCCGAAAAAAAAACAGCTCAACGCTTCGGAGTTACATTTTCGGCGGGTCATAAATTCGTAATCACCAAAAATTCGGTATATAGCCAGCCGTTGTCCTCGCGAACGGCCGTCCACGTGGGACAATTCGCGCGTGGTTTCGGAAATGCGGTGGCAACGCGAGAAAGGCATCGCGGCGGAAAGTCACGCCTCGTTAGAAACACGGGAGAAACGGGCGGCGGGAAGCTCGTTTACACGCCCAGAAAACCACGTAACTATGCAGTTATATGTGCGCGCGAGACTTTATGCACTTCCCATGTGTTCTGTTTATCTGCGCGGCGGACACGGATGCATTAATTTAGGTTGCTTGCGTATCTGCGGCCGAACTATACGCCGCGCGGCGTCCGGAAAAAAGAGACGAGAACGAACGGCAAACATTTATCTCTTGCCGATACGTCTCTACCAAACATCGCGGCGCGCGCTGCAGTCGATATATCACTGAATATCACAAAAAAAAATTCGCATATTCGTTGAAATCTCGTATTTTTTATATACATCTTTGCGCGACAAACCGATCGGTATATTGGCAGATTTACCTTCGGCGAAACTGCAATCTCGAAAAAACTGGCGACAAAATTGAAGTTAAAAGAATGAAATTTAATTGGAAATATATATACAATATAATATCCGTACATACACATACATATATATAGGGATATATAATAACTTTTTATACAATATCTACAGAATTCAAAATTGATATTGAACGGCACAGATTTCCTATCATTCTGCGCTCGGGAAATCACTTTTCTAATAAATGTCAATTTATCGAAGCGACATATTGAATCCCGGCAAGTACGCGCGTATAGTAGCGGCGCGCCACTATGCAGGACCATAATAACGCTAGTACGTGTTTCTACGGCGGTAAATCAGATGAACGGCTGTGCGAACGCAAATACGTGCGATACATATTCACACGCTTTTAGCTTAGCATCTCGGGGTCTCTATGCAAATAAACGCGACGACTGCGGGCCGCGCGCGTACGTGTGTAGGTATGTGTAAGGATATAATAATGCAAACGCTTTTCGCTGTATTCTATTATAACCCCAGCGTTAATATTCCTCCTTCAGAAATACACTCCCCGTTTATCTCGCTGTTTCCTTCACTCGAAAAATGCTCATTTTACAGTCGTTAATATTCTATGACGCTTGGAATAAGACAAGAAACAGGAAATATCCGAGACATTTACATTTATTTTCTTTACCCACTGTGTGAATATTTTTAAAGGAAAGTGTTTTAAGTGTTTTTTGTACAGACCTCACGAGTAAAAATAGAAATATTATTTATATATAATACATGTCGTTGTTTCGATAAAACACACTAAATGATTGTATTTCGTACATAAATTACTTTTTCGAAATTTCTCTTTCTTCTAAATTGATAATTTAGACACGCGAGTCACACGTTTTTCCTCTCACCTGCTTAATCTAATGGTACTCTTGGTCTCTCGCACCATCAACGCTCGTTCCCAAAAGTGCACAGCCTCGGGCAGAATGGTATTCTGAAACACACAATGGGGGAAACGGATTTTAAATTCGTTATTCGACGATTTTACGTACCGGGGGAGAGTGACACAATACGTGCTGCGAACGGAATAATGCACGGTGCTTTTAATCCGAGACAAAAGTAGACGCGAGCGCATTACGCTCACGCAACCGAACGTAATTCAAAGCGTCTTCGCTCTAGCGAGAGATGTATTACGACGACGAGAAAGAAAGAAGGAAAGGAATAAAGAAAAAAAAAAAAAAGAAAGTCGGCGGCACGTTGCGCGGAGAAAAATGCTATCGCAAAGCGCATTACCGCCGCGTAGTGAACAAGGATAACGGAGCCATTACGTAACATTCTGTATTTAACGTATTTCCGCGCTTTCTGTCTGCAAAACGCGCTGCCGGGCAAAGACGCGCGGGAACAGACGGAATCGCACGAAGCAACTATATATATATAGCGCGATGCGGCGGTGAAAAACGCCGAAAGAATGAAATAATGCAAGCTCGACAGATGGAAAAAACGCCCACGGTCTGGAGTATTATGAAGCTTCGCCGGCGTGTAACAACAAAATTACGGCCCTTCTATAATGCAGCGCGGCAATCGCGGTCTCTTGCGAGAACGCAAACGCTTTTCGGGGTTAATCCCGGCTAACGGTGTCGGATTGTGTGTGCAATTTTTAATTCCCGCAGCCAGTGCAATTCGCGCCGCGGACGTAAAAAAAAAAAAAAAAATCTAACGTCAATCCCGTGAGGAAAATGTCCTTTTTGGTCACGCGCATTAGTCACGAATACGCACGCTGACAAATCACAGGAATCCCACACGAATGAATGGGACGATCCGTCGGAATTATCGGTATAACGCTATTGTACGAGAAATTCTCCTCGTCTCTAGAAAGATATTTTTCCGCGCCAAGTGTAAAAGTATTAATAATAAAATCTGAACACAATGTCGGGAGTATATAAAAGAATTCTAGCGTAAAGTCAACGACTGCCTCGCGCAGTTCAGCGCGGGTGAAATAAAGTTCTGCTTCGTCGGATGTGTGAACATAGACATGTATGAGCTTTTGTTGCAAAGTTTTCATCTTCGTGTATAATATATTTGCAGCGGAAAAAAAAGAAGAAGGAAAAGAGACAAAACAATCGTTGAAGTTCAGATACATACAAGTGGGATTAAGAAGAGACAGGCAGCAATTGGTTTAAGTAATGCATCTTAAAGTAATTGCGAGCAACACATCAGCAAGAAACCTGAAATATTTCATTGTCAGTTATTCTTTATTGCGTCTTTTTTTCACGGAAGTTGCGCACGAGATGTTACATAATTACATTTCATGGGTTTTTTTGCGGCGAGAGTAACAAGAATTTCTAAAAAAACTTCAAATTAACAAAATTACATTACCTCCAAAGGTAAAATTTTTTCTAATTTTTATATAAATATATGTAATTAAAAAAGCCTCTTACTGTCTCTTCTCGTGACATATTTAATGAAAATTAACGGAATTTTCGCTGGAACATGTTTCGCATTGTGTTTTTTTAATTTTCGCTGCAATATATATATATATTCGAGATTACAAGACAAGTTTTTACACAACACATTATCCTGCTGCCTCAAGACACGAAAGTTACAAAAATAATGAGCGCGAAATGCGCGTTTTCCGTGTCTTATTAGAAGGATCGATACAAAGCAATGCTTCTTCCCGAACCACGTCTTTCTCCTCCGCTAAACATGTCAAGGAAAACAAAAAGAAAGAAACAGTTCGCATTATTTACAAGTTGCTTCAAACAAACGATCGTTACCGATTCGAAAACGTGCAATTGAAGCAACGGCACGCGCGCGAGAGAGGAGTGAGAGAGAGAGAGAAAGAAAAAGAGAAAAAGAAAGGGAGAGAAAGCACTTAACGTTCGAACGAACGCACGTCATTAATATCGGCCTATAGCGGCTGGAGCACTTGATAATTAAAACGGAGTCGAACGAATAAGAGAACCGAACGCGCTTGATTTTCTTTGTCTGCAATTATTTTTCGCTGATTGCATTGTGGAAGGAGATGCGGCCCGCCGTTAACAGTCTCTCTCGCGCGCGCGATTCCATTACATTTTCTTCCTATATTTGCCAACACACAGAGAGGAAAATAAACTGTCGCATTGTCAGGAAATTATGGTTCTCGAGGCCGATATTTCGTTCGCGATAATAATAACAAATCCCGTTTCTACGGAGAGCAGTAACTCTATATCTCGTTATGTCTCGGTGACGCGATTTTTTTTTAACGCGGAGAGACTCACTCGCGCTTTAAACGGTTTAACATTCAATCATCGAAAATGCGAATCTCGTTAAAAAGAAATTCAGAATAAAATTTGCCAGACGAGATGTGTCACGTGCACACACGTCGAAGAGGTATCGCTATATATTTCTGGAAATATAAATGCAGAGTGTAAAATAACACTAAAAAGAATTCTGTTAAATGCGTGTCGTGTGTACAACAGGCTTCAAGGCTACACGCCAATTATGACAATATGTTATTGCGTGAAACACGATGATAACATGTATTTTTCTGACATTTTGTACGTCATGTACATTGGATTAAAGTTTTGCGTCGATGTTGTTAACATCTATGTGAAAAGTTCGAAGATCAATTTTTTCTCGAATTATTCAAAACTATATACACGTAAAAAACAAATTACACATTTCCTCTCTATCTCCTCTCTTTCAAGAGAGTAAAAATGTCACAGAATAAAATTATTTAAGTAAGACGTTGTGAAAAATTTGTTTTCAACTTGTTTATTTCCATCATTGATCGTTGTAAATAATCGTACAACTCTATTCGCCAGAGTTTTCTATCGAAAATAAAACGTTTCTGTTTAAAAAATTAATTTTCTTGAGCAAAGTGGAACAATTAAATATATCTACGACATGCATTCTCGTCACGTTTTTTTATCTGGATGTTATCGCGTGACATCGTATTCGGACCGGACATATATATGTATATTTAAACGGTGACAAATAGCGGATGCGCGGAGAAATAGGATAGCAGCGGACGGTGAAACCGCTCGCGCGACAGTAACTTATTTAAGGAAAAAAACGGACAGGGGTGACCGCAAGAACGCGAAAGGGGTGGAATACAAAATTGGACAGGGTACAGGGAGCCAATGTTTGGAGGCATTTTGCACCTCGTTACGCTCAATTTCCGCGATGAATAAATCGATACGCGCGCGTCAGCTAAAATATAAAGAGAGGAAACTCCGACCGGCGGTGGCGTGGCAGTATTTTTTTTTTTAATTTTTTTTTTTTTATTTTTGTCTCCTTCCAAACGGTTTTTGTTTTTTACAACGCAGTTGCTGTTGCGGTTGCAGCGTGTGACGAGAAGAGGGAACGCGCAAGATGGAAAGAGGGATGCGCGACAACTGGTCGATTATTGTTGACAGAAACGACATGCAGCTGCTCTCGAAAAATTATTCACGAACCGTCGCGCGAGGCCGAATTCAATTTGGCACTGCGTCAACTCGCTGCAAAAAAAGCGCGAGAGAAAGAAAGTACGACGAAAGAGAACAAACGCTAAAAGGGCCGCGTAGAGGATGAGAGAAGCGACAGCAGAAACCCTAGGTCTCCCGCCTCCTCTCTCATCTCTCTTTCTATTTCTTGATTTTTCAGCGGATCCGCCGAATTTCGCGCAGGCATGCTCGCGCGAATGCCTGGCGCTCCGATCCCCGGGAACGACCTATTTAGCGTATGCGACCGCCAGCTGGTTCCATTCCGTAGAATTGCGGCCGATTAATTCGGCCTCCTGGATTTTATTTCGCGAATCGCCCGCGTGCGTCCGGCCGTTTTGGAGAAAATACGATTCGGAAAATGCGAGAGCCAACGAGCGGGAGATAATAATTATTACAGCGCCAATTCGCCGCCTCTCCGCGATTCCCGTCGCGTTTTTAGAGAAAAATACAAGTCGCGAAAATGCTGTCGCGATTTTTGCATCTACCGTAGCGTACGCGACGTGTGTCGCCGAGTCACGTTTGAAAAAGTTTCACGTGCGCGGTTTTGCAGAGTCAAGGGAACGTCTGTAAGAGAAAACGTACTTTTTTGGACTGCGCGAGTGCATCAACGGATTGAGGCGAAAAAGCAAAATAATCCGAGATCGCGATTTTTCTTCTCGAAAAATCACTTACGGGATTTTTATCCGTTACGACGGGATTTTGCGGGTAACGTGAATAAACACGACGAGAATATACACGTCTCGTCAAAACTCCCGCGCTATCGTTTGCACAGATATAGTAATAACACGCACGAAGCGGCAATATTATTTTATCCCTCAAAATACAGAGAGATCTTTATCAAAATTCTATCGACGCCGCCAATCTGCGAAATTTTCCGCGGTCACAGGCCGCGCGGCTAAAAAATTCCACTATGTTGCGCCGGACATGCAACATACAACAGTTCGTAAAAATGGGAATCGCGGTATCAGAGTTATTGTTTTTTTTTTGTTTTTTTTTATAAGCGTCGTGTAACCTGACTAGCTAAAATTTAAACAGTCGTCGATCGCACAATGCTGCGCTGCAGTTAATTTTGCGCGCAATTTCAATTTCAGTAAAATCCCGCCGGACAAAAAAGAGAAATTTCAAAACCCGATATGTGCAAGCATCAAAATTAAATAATTAAATTGAAGAGTGCACGCTCGCTCGCACGCACATATTTTTTTCAAACGGATGTTTATGATAGAAAGAAAGAAGCACGCAGAAATAATTCATAAAACTTCCACGCTTCCGCCACTGTGCGTTTCGCGTGTCATCCATTGAAAAGCTCATTAACGAAAACTCATCCTCTCTATTAAAAATTCTTTTCTCTTTATTAACGGCATCCTACGTGCCGCCGTATATATATACACGCGGCTAGAACCGTGTTATAAGTTCCGACGAATTAATTTTCCGGCAGGAAAAGCGGGGATGGCGTCGGCGAGTCCAATTTTTCTTACGGCCGGGCATGAATTTCAGCGCGCACTGTCCATTACGCCGTGCCCTTTATCCTCGTTAGCCGGGCGCGTTCCTCTCTCCGGGCGGCGCCTCTCCATGTCCCGTCGAGCGTTCCTGGCATCGCGCGACGGGATGCCGGAGCCGTTTCTCACCCCCTCGCGTGCCATCCTCCCCGCCCGGTATATACATACGTGCCACCGCGTCGCGCGCGTTTATCACCCCGCACTGGAAGGACGACGTTCGCCTTTATCACAATATTGCGTAAACTCTCTGAGGTCTTATCAGGTCGGCCGTCCTACTCGACTTCCCGCCGCGCTATCTGCGCGTGTAAAAGTTGTCGCGCGCCGCCACGAGCGACGTGAGACGGAAGACGAGTAAAGAGATGACGGAGTCAAGCGTCGTTTTCTAAAATCCGCGCGAGATCAAGAGCATTTTGTCGGCCGAGATTATTGAAGGACGAACATGCCCGGCGGCAACATTGGCGACGTTTCCGTTTAATCTCGCTCTGGAGTTGAGAAGACTAGGGAAACTGTCGCGTTTATATTCTGCCTTTAGTAGTAGGAAAATTCATCGCGACACAGCGACGACCACATTTCAGCAATAAAGCACATGCAATAATTCATCGATTATCGAAAGAAAAATATGAGAAAATGTTATATTTTATGAACACATTTTTTATATGACATTTTTTATTGTGAATATCTTATTATATTTCAATCAATCTCGTGCACAATAGTTCGACATGCAAAATGTCACATTTTCCAGAGCAACGTGCGTGTTATGCGATCCAGCGGCAAACCTGATTGAATAGCGGAGAGCTATTCTACTTCCGAACTGTTCGCTTCTTGTGTGAGCTACAGCGATCAAATTTCGATCAGTGCGCGAAAACATAATATATATATATACACACACATTCGGTTTCGCGAACCATGTTGCATTATTCATCGAACTAACCGACAGCATCATTATGCCACGGGGAAATATCGGTGTACAAATACGAAACCAAGGAATGATATGTTCGCCGAATTTTGTTTGGGTATTCATAAATTACACAGCCGTTAATTAAACTAAAATCACATATTCACCGCAAAATTATGTGTGTAATCAATTTGTGCGATACCATAAATTGTATATTCGTTACTTTTAAATTGCAATTACGGCAATTTTCGAAACTAAGTTGCTTTTTAAAAATTAAATTCAAAATTTTAGAAAAAAAATCCGCGGTAAAATGAACGATTTCGCATCTGAAAGAGATTTTCACAATTACGAGAGAATAAAATTATCTGTGTCTTTAGATTTTTTCTAGCGTTTTGCAGCAAAAAAAATACACGAAATTTCGGTTATTTTACTATTGTACTTCCTCGTCGTGTGAGTCTAGCAACTCTATTTTGGCGAATGAACGCGTCATCGTCGAGGCAATCAGAGTATTCATATTGGGACACCCGTTGACAGCTCCCAGGATAGACTGTCGGGGACAGGCCGAAGTTTGATGTTACGTCGGTCGTTGACGAAGTAATTCCTTTCGTGTCATGTTCGAAAGCGTATCTGCGTGCGAGCAATCAAGCGGCAAGTTTCTCAGCCATAACCGTCCTTGCTAAACATCGGCCCCATGTTGGAACACTGTTCAGAACTGCGACGGAGGGAGAGAGAGAGAGAGAGACACAGAGAGAGAGAAAGTTTGAAGTTGACAGCATTAAACTTCAGCAGTCGGTCAAGATTTCTCACTTCGATAAATATTCTCTCCACGAGTCGACGGTTCTCAAGATCTCCGCGTCGCGCAAAATTCCAACGCGCGCACGAGTAAACATGAAATATTGATCCTGAAATATTTCCGCCGTCACGCGCGCGAGAAAATCGGTTTTACATGTCCGTAACTTCAACGCTTGAATTAATGAAACAACAATTAATTGCCTCCCGCGCGAGAGAAGTGACATTAATGAACGTTATCTCGCTGATGCAGCGACCGGATTTCACAACGCGTCGCGCACTCGGACGAAAAGTCATAACCGCGCGAGAAACGCTAATGATCGCGCGCGCGCGCGGCGCGCTGTTTCGAGAAGACCTCTGTTTCGGATCTTGCGGTCAACCAGTCGATGATCCCTCTCGCGACCGACCTTGTGCTTTATCGAGCAGCTTCGTACACCTAGTTAGACGGCGGTGTGTATTAAATGCAAATGTCAGGCGCCCATTTAAATTTTAGATGCAATTAGATTCATTTACTCTCTCGGGGGCGGCAATTATTCGACTTAGCGCGCACCGCGGGGATCCGGGACGGGCGGCAGGGAATCGTATCGCGGTGAAAATTTTCTGAATAAATCAAGCGCCGGGCGATGCGCGGGACGAATCCACTGCGGCGCGGCGGCTGACTCCGCGCGCGCTGTTACCACTTCGGGGCCGGCGCGAATGACCGCGGCGCGGCAGTGTGCTCCTCGCGATTTACGATCCCGATAACTAGCGTTTTATTCATGGAGCGAGCGCCGCTGCCTTTTCTGGTGACTAAGTAACGGCCGCCGCGAAAAGAAAATAACGTGGTATGTCGGAAGACGAATTGCTCTGACCCGCTGTCGTCGGCACTCGGTGCAAGCGCGGATTTCGCCGAAGGCGGGGGAACGCTGTCTTGAGAAAAAGATTAATTAAACACGCGTTAAGTCTCACAACCGCGTGTTGTTAAAAACCCTGCGGCTACGAGAGATTAGACATCTCGAAATTATTTATTCAATGCGAGAGAAAACGAGCTCTGCAGAACGTGTTTACGTTTTTATTTAGATATTTTTAACAACAACTTCTCTGTGTAAAATGTATTTTTGTGCGCAGAGTGATTCCACCGCGAAATTTAGTCCGCGGGAAATATGCACGCAACGCGTGTGACAAGTCGAATTTAGCGGAGATATTGTGCGGAGCAGGGACTCGGGTATATTATCACAACTCTCCCGGTTGGAGTTCCGGACGTCACGGTCGTGACAGTCTGCAACCGCGCATCGTTAAACACACGCGAGATATTAAGATCTGGTTTCCCTCAACCGCCGATAGCTGTCCCAAGTTTTAACGGCATCATTTGTCTGTTCTCTCTCTCTCTCGCGTGTACAAATTTACACGGATTAATAAACCCCCGCGTATACGCGAACTTCGGTGGTCATGCGTCATCTGAAGCTGCAGATGATTTAAAACACTGCACGAGAAATGGTTATTTATAATATATATACGTACAAGAAATAGATTTAATATAAAGATAATATTGTTAGAACAATGGAGTGTGACGTTCGAAAACGAATTGATCGATTTTTCGTGCACGCGCGCGCGGGCGCGATCCTCTTAATAATATCAGCTATCAAGACGATAAAGAGCTTACGAGAAGAGAACGACTTTGCTTGCCTTTGTGAAAACGGCTTTCCATGATATCGGAAATTGTATTTTACGAGAAGAGCCTGCTTTGCGGTGCAGAGGCAAAGAAGTAAACCCAAGAGTGATAGTCTTTTATAAAGAGAATATATTGATGAAATAAGATATTATAAATGTTTAAAATAATAGTAAAAATTAGAAACAAAAATCGGCTTTGCACACGTTACTCTCTCTTTTAGCTATAATTTGTTACTCTCTCTTTCAGCTATAATTTTTTTCCTCCCTCAAACTATTATATTTTCTCATCGCCAATAAAAAGTAAGAGAGAGAGAAAGATATAATTATGTAAAATTAGTAATTTGTAGAAATATGTTATTACATATGTGGAATTGTATGAAACGAGGAACCTCCAAACATGGATCGCGATATATAATATTTTGTCGGTTTATTGACGAAACCGATGAAATCGATGAAATAGATGCAAAACAAAATAAGTAGGGATAAACACGTACAGCAAGCGAGCGGATATATATATATCCTGATTTTCGTTTCTATTTATCCGAGGCCATTATCTACTTTATACATTCAGTTGTGCCGTCGGCAAATTGCAAACAGGCAGTTGCAATCGCGTTAACGTGTCGTGCAATTTGCAAAATTTATTTTGGCATAAATTTGTTGGCGAGTTTTCGTAAACTCGAATAGTTTACACAACGCCCGGGGATCGTCAAGTTCTCCCCTTCCCCCCGGTTTTTATCCGGCTAATTATTTCCATTGATCAGTGCGTGGTGCGTGTTGTTTCATTCGCGACGCGTATTTCGCAAATAAAATCAACAGGACTGAAATGAAGGTAAAAAGGGTTGGGAGAGAGAGAGGGAGAGAGGGTGTACTTGTCGCCCGATACTAATATCGGGGGATATTCGTGCATGCGAGTTTATATTATTTTATATACATATGTATACACCGCGCGCGCGCTTGCATGTCGAGCACGTGCGTAACATATTCACGGATTTTGCTCGGGTTGCAAATTATTATTTAATTTTACCCTGTTGCGGCTTCATCTATCCCGCCGTCAGCGAGATACCGCCGCGCTGCGATTACATCAGCACGAAAAGTCGCCAACACTCGCCGTCAAAACTCGCAGTTTTTAATTTAATCATCGCCGCTCCGATGCGGAAGTTGAATAAAAATCCAATTTTCTCCCCCGCGTCGGTATAATTAGACTTGGTTCTTCGCCGCATCTGGTGTCCACTAAAAATCACGGATCGCGTGCTGTATTTACGGCAGATTGTCAGAAAAAAATTTTTAATTAGATTTCACAGTCCGCGGGTTTTTTTGTGAAATAATTTATAAATATGCGGGAAATTTTGGAATGAGGAGCGTTTTGTGTTTATTTATTACAGCGAGTTTTGGTTTCGCTGCAAACGTTATGACCGCGCATCGGACACGAAACTCGCTGTCAAAAACACACGTACCGTGACAGAGAACGCTCTTCTCTTCTAGCATGACACATGTCTCGATAGTGTATGATAAATCGATACACCTGCTTGCAAATGCTCCAACTTGTTTACACGCTTCCGCTTCCGTTGGCCAAAATCCAAAACTCACTATTGTCAGCTATAAATCGCGACCCTTGTGAAAATACATCAACGCCGCGGCGTTTCGTGAAACATTGCTTCTTTTGCGTAAAAAAAAAACAAAAAAAACAAAACGCGTCTCCTGATACATCTTTATAACATCGCGTATCTGTGACGCAAAATGCATGGGGTTGATAGAAAAGCATATCGTTCCCTTTTCACATTTTATTCGCGAAGTAATGAACATAAATTAATTTATGTCCGCGTTTCTCTGTCGTCAAACGCGTACGCACGCGACTGCATATATATATATATATATATATATATATATATATACACACATATATATATATA
>QVOA01000208.1:0-18343 GCA_014825685.1 Pseudomyrmex cubaensis
ATTAGTACGAACAACGTCACGAGATACCGCACTCAATCTTGTAATTAATTTCTTAATCCTGAAGTTAATATTTTGGAAAATGAAATCAATTCTTTAAATTTGTATAACATTTCGTTCTATTTTATATCGCTGTTAAACTCCACGACGCATTTCTACAATCGTGTACTGATAGTAAAAATCAAACGTTTTTTTTAATCTTAGACACGTTTCTTACTTCGGACCCACCCGGTGATCAAGTGTTTCTCGCTACATTCCGAGTTATCAAAGGCGATTCTTTCACCGCCGAACTTGCTGATCCTTCAACCGAGGCCTTTCGGATACGATCAAGGGAGTACCGCGATCGTCTTAATCTTATCTTCCGTCGCAGCTGGCTAAAGTTACCGTTCCTTGCGGCAGATGTTTTGGCACTCGATGGGTAACCAAATTTTATTATTACAACTCACATTGCGTTATTTTTATTTTCCTTCCTAACATTTAACATTGGAACTTTGTAAATATAGATGATAAAAATAAATATATTTATCATAAATTGAAAAACAATATATCGTGCGATCTCACAAAGAAAGAAATACAGACGAAAAAAATCTTTGAAATAAATTATGCAATAACATCTGACATATCGCGTGAGATCGTGAGATTATCTGATTACGAAACGTGCACGTATAGGTATGTACGTGCGTATGTGTATAAAACATAAACTCTCTTTCGGCTGGGTTTGTTGTGCCTTCGATTTTCGAGAATCACACGGTCGGATAAAGGTAGCCGACATCATGGAAACGATGAAAATAGCTCGAAGCGCTATGCGCGGGAGAGAAATCGGGCAAAGATCGTTTCGTAGCTTTCTCATGATTTCACGACGTTTGCTCCTTTCAGCTCGCAATAAAATATTACCGTCATTATTCCAGCAACCAAAGTTACGAAGAATAAATTTTACATTCTCTGCATTTCTCTCTTAAAATATATACACATATATGATTGCATGCTTGTATCTCTAGAGTGGAGGGTCGCGATTTGGTGGTGCATTTTGACGTGAAATTCGATCCGCGATACCAGACTATAACCACCGGGAATATCGTGGACATTCTTTCGCGAGAGCTGAATCCCGAAACTTCGCGGTATCTGACGAATCTGACGATAGAAGCGAAGAGTCTCGAGGTACAGGAGAGTCTTACGGCCCTCAATGCGCAGTTCAGTTCGCAATCGACCATTTCGACGTTGCCGCCAACAACAACGGCTCCTCCGCCAAGAAGATGCGGCAAGGTGGACTTGTCCTACTGCAAACATCTCCCTTATAACGTCACCTCGTACCCTAATCTACTAGGACATAAATCGTTAGCCGACGTCGAGGAGGACGTTATCGCTTTTAGGTATGTTTGCCTAAACGTACTTTCTTGAAAGAGCCTGTAGTTGGTTTATTGGGGTCTAATAATTTGACATATCTTCAGATAAAATAAGTAAGATTTTCTAATACTTTGAAATATTTTATCTTCAGATAAAGTATTTAAGATATTTTTTAGTAATTTGATCTTTATTTTCAGATAAAGTAAGATATATATATATATATACATCTAGAATTCCTTTTACACAGTAAAAGCGTACCGAGTAAAAAAAAATTGTGTAAAAAAGTTATGCACTTTTCAATTGGCAACAAAGTATAAAACTTGTTTTGAACAACGCAAACTGTCCCAAAAGAATATATAAAAAGTAATTTAAAACATATAATGCAGTCGCTAAAGTATTTTATTCGTTATTTATTTAAAAATCGTGTAACTGTGAATAAATCGTTTAAAAAAAATCGTGTATCTGTGAATAAATCGTGTTAAAAGAAACCGCGTAACTTTAAAATCGTGTAAAAAAAGACCGTGTAAAAGCAGTCCTAGTTATATATCTACATCTTACTTTATCTTCAGAGAAGTTCATCTTTTGCACGAATAGAATATTTAAAAAACACGTAATATTACATTTATCAAACACAATCGTGTTAGAGATTATGTCAGTCTACTTTAATATTCGAAGATACACAGCGATAAATACATGTACATATACATATACATATTTTATATACATATTGCTTCTTTCAAATTACGAAAGAAAATAATATTGTGTTACAATTTAATTAACACACTGAAATTAGAGAACTAGTGGACGCGGAATGCTACCCGTTGGCCTACGATTTCGTCTGCCAGGTGTTGCAGCCTGCGTGTCGGTCGAGTCAACCGGAAGATCTGTTGCAATTGCCTTGCAGAAGTTTCTGCAGGGAGTTCTGGCAAGGATGTGGCAATCGTCTTTCCGAGAAGATAAAACGTGCCTTAGACTGCTCCAATTTCCCGGAGTACGTCGATCCCGGTAGCTGTAGGCCAAAACCAGGTGCGATTAAGCGTTGTGTAATACGTTAGTGTTGCAAATGTTAAAGAAAGTTTTTTTCTTTATCAAGTGATTGATTAATATCGTCGCAGGATGCGTGCAAGCGCTTCAATCAAAAGCTCTGTCTCCCAGAATATGCGACGGCGTGATCGATTGTCCGGATCTCTCGGACGAGAAGAATTGCGCTTACTGTCGAGACGGTTACATGCATTGCGGAGTAGGAAGAACTTGTATACCACATGCGAAGCGATGTGACGGCAAGCCGGACTGTCCGAACGGTAGCGACGAGAAAGACTGTCGTAAGTGATATGAATAAGAAAATAAAGTTTTGCTTAATAATGATTGTTACTCGTTGAGAATATAATGAAAAATAAAGACAAGTACGAGCAAATATACAGTGTATAAATAAATTTATTCTGTTTATATATGAAACAAACGTTTCGATCTCCCAATTTTTTGAATTTTTATCAGTGTGTTTTCAAATGAGCTGATGATCAATTCTGCACATCACCAAAAAAAAGATGTTAAAGAAAAATTGCCGATGTGTCAGAACTTTGCACATGATATCCACATTGTGAATTCTGAAGCACATGGTAATAGGTTCATATCACTGTATATTGCTCGCACTTGCCTTCATTTTTCATTAAAGTTCTGCTTATTTTTTTATTCCGTTTCAAAAAAATATTTACATTTTATATATTATATTTGTTTTAAATTTATTTAATTTAAATTTAAAAAAGTAAATATGTTTGTCGCAGTATCTTTGGCGCCGAGTGTTCAGGCATTCAAATCACAATCTTGGAGCACACCGCATGTCGCTAAATATAACAAAGAGGGCTATGTTGTGTTCAACGAGAAAGGTACCGTCGGCAAACTTTGCACGGCCAACTTAAACGCTACCCTACCGGAAACGGAAATGGATAATGTTCTCCAAACGGCCGCGAGCTCATTATGCACTTTACTTACATATAGGTATTTTTTTATAAATAAATATTTACTTTGTGCAATTAGAAAAAAAAGTTGTTTGAAAATCTAAAAGTTTCGCAACTTTTTAACGCAGTGGCGTAGCTTCCGTTGAAGTGAGAATTGATGACGAAGAGGATGTCCCGTACGTGTATATGGAGGATCCATCAGCACCGGAAATCACTTTTGTCAGAGCTCCTTGTCCCAGCAAGGAAGTTCTGTATGTCCGCTGCTCCGATCTCGGTACGTACAGATTCTATAATAATATTATTAATTGTTATTGTAATTTTTGACACACGCACATATAAATTCGTTAATTTGTTTTTTTTTGAAAAATAGAATGCGGAGTACAATCTTTACGTGCTAACGGCGGCATTCAAGGCCTCAATAAAATGGCAGAACCTGGCGATTGGCCTTGGCATGTTGCGCTGTTCAAGGAAGGAGTTCATGTTTGCGATGCCACACTCGTGGCAGATAATTGGTTACTTACAACCGCGTATTGTTTCCAAGGGTGAATTTAATTAATATTTTGATTCGAGATACAATAATGCATGCAAATATGTTTTTTCGCATATGCTCTTTGTTTTATTGAAATAAAAGCACAAAAAAATAAAGCAAAAGTGATTTATAATCGAGCAAAAATACAATGTAATTTTAATATTATACAACGTCCTTCCGTTATTTCTCGCAGCCAACCGAAAGCTGAATGGTCTGCTAGACTCGGCGTCGTGCGCCTCTCGAGCACATCACCGTGGCAACAAGAACGCAGAATCGTTGGCATGATCAAATCACCGGTGGAAGGCACGACTGTTCTCGTGAAGTTGGATAGACCGGTAACGACCTTTTCGGACTTCGTGAGACCGGTTTGTCTGCCCTCCAGCGAGGACCCACCGAGCAACGCATCGCACTGCAACACTCTCGGTTGGGCGAGAAATCGTACGTTGGCAATCGTCATGTTTTAGCTGGTCATTTGTTAAAATCTAATTATTGTTTAGAGCATTTCTTTCTTTATAAACTAAAGAAGTTGTACATATTCAAAATATTTATGTTAAAAATTGTTACATGATGTTAACTGTTTGAATACAAGAGAAAGATGCAACTATGTGCTTCTTTCACAGGCGATTTACTGCAAAGGGTACAGCTCAAACATAGCGCGATGGAGAAGTGCGAAAATATCAGCATTCCCTCGGTAAACAGCGTTTGCACCGAGCAGGCGTATTCCGCAGACGATTGTAATGTAAGTCAAAATTTGTCAAATTACAATATGCGCAAAATATATTTTTTTCCGTTTCTAAAACTCTCATTTTATCGATTATTAAAACATAAATGGATTCTAAATACACAAGCGGACCTAATAATACAAAGCATTTCGTAAAATTCAGGAAGAAGAACTCGCTGGCAGTCCAATGCTGTGTCTTCAAGCAGACGGTCGAAAATGGGCGTTGATGGGTATCGGCAGTTGGAGGATAGCTTGCTCAAAAGCCGGCATGGAGAGACCTCGAATGTACGACAAAATTTCGTCGCACATCGACTGGATCAAATCCACAATTGATTGAAAACTCTCATCAAATTCAACATTCGAGACAGATATTGTTCCGCTGATAAATAAACAAAATATCCTTGAAGGAAATATCCTATTCATCCTATGATGAAAACTAGATGAAAAAAAAATGTATCCCTATTCCATTTCACAACTGCAACTGATATCTAAATTGTTGATTACTATATCGTGCGATGTGTGTTGATACGATGATAGACTTTAATCTGTTTTGTACGAGAAAGTACACATGTTGCGTCTACGTTACATAATTTTGTCAGGCGTGACAAGCACGTGTGTGCTTTGCCCTATCGATAAAAGTGCAATTGCATTCTTCTTGTAAATATAAGTATCTTCTTAATCTTAGAAGAGTCCTTCTCGTTACCGTGGCATAATTTTTAACTTATTTCTCTCATTCTCCACATTTAATTATTTTATTATACGTATAGTTTATATTTTATTTTTAAGTCATACCATTATTTTAATATTTAGAGATTGATGTACGTTATTGTAAAATTATTTACACATTAAAGTTTCTTAAAAGAACGACGTTTTGAAACTTCTTACCACTTCTGCGTGTATTTCATACATGACTCGTCATCAAGACGCAAGCATTGGAAAGATTCAGTTGAGAGTCATTAACGTAGAATCACAAGTTTTACGATGGTGAATTATATAACATGCGTTCGGGCAAAGAATACGCGTCGTGACTTACGCATTGATCAATAAATCTTCCCGCCAACGAACGGCGCATGTGACGTATACAGATTTCAAACAAGACGACCAATTATCTCGCAGCGATTCTCGGCACGTAATTTGCGCAGTGAGCGCTGCGCAACAAAGCGGGAACGTTGCACGCCAATTGGTCGTGAACGACGTTCCCGACGCTCACAATGCGCACGGCTTTGCACTCTTTGTAGGCTAAAACCTCGACCGGTTCGCGACGCACACAGTGTGTCGGAAGCACGTGTATGAGGAAGATCTGGAGAGAAAATTTATAAAATATGTCCAGCTGTACAGCTTCCGAATTTAATCAAGCGACTAATACTTATCTTCTTTTAGAAGATGGTAGTGTCTTTTTCGGGAAATCTTTTGGCGCTGATGTATCGATCGACGGTGAAATCGGTGAGTTCGTAAATCGAATCGAACACATGTTTCTCTCACGGGTTAGGTAGAGCTGTGAGTATATACGCGTACACGTGCACGCTCTCTGAATCAACTTCCGCACGAGGCGTATCCATGCCTCTCTTATTTTAGATGATAAAGACTATCGCATAACGACGTATTACTGATATTAATTTTTTATACGAATCTTGTACTTGAACGTTCCGCTTTCACTATTCTATCACTTTACGGATTTATGTACAGTTAAATACCGTTTAAAGAGTAGATGTGTAAAAAAACATTTAAATTTTTTTAAATGCCGGACAATATATATAAATATTATATATGCCGGAAAATATTGCAACATGATTATTAGTTAAAACCTACACACCTTCTTTGTGAAAGATAGAAGATTGCTATTTTACCAAAATGTCTTATCAGAATTAAATCCAATCTAGATATGATAAAAATATAGTTATATATTTTATAATGACATGAATGCTTTTAGAGACAAGTTATTTGTTAAAAGTAACTAAAAATAACTAAACTTAATTAAACTTAATTATTAAAATAATAACAAGGATTTAGTTATACCTCTTTTTCTTCTCGAGAATAGTTATTAAACGAATTTTTAATAACTTTTTAAATTGCAAACATTTTGCTTATAAGATATATTTCCGACACTTAAGCTAATGTTACTATTTTTACATTTGTTGTTGTTTTCGAGCTTCAACCGGTTGCCGATGATAAGACTTACGAATAATTATGTTACAAAAGTAGTGGATATTTCTTCGCGTTCTTCGTTAGACTTCAATGGGTTTGAAATTACAATATGAGAAAAAAAGAGCGAGTCTTTTAAAACAAACCTGATATTTAATATCTCTTAGAGAGTAACAAAAATAATTGAATGTAAATTCCTGATGCTGAATGATTGCACACATGTAATAAGATCTCACGTATAAATCCTCACACACTCGATTGTACATCGCACGGTACAACTTCACAGACGCAAATCGTTGTAACGTCTAACGTATGAAATTAGCATGACAGTGCCGTACTTGGAATAAATTTTTGAAATGAATGGAAGCGATTGATTCTTTGTGTATCGATCTTATTCGCTAATATTAAATATTTTACTTGCCGATTTTGTTGTTTCAAATACATCCGTATTATAAAATATATACTATATATTTTCTAGATATAAAATACATCTGCTCTTCATATATATATTTTTTTAAATTGTTATATTTTTTCAGTCTTCCAGACTGGTATGGTCGGTTATCCGGAATCACTTACCGATCCTTCTTATCATGCTCAAATTTTGGTGCTCACATATCCGCTGATTGGAAACTATGGCGTTTTCAATGATGAAAAGGACCAATATGACCTACCTCGGTAAGTGGTCGCAACAAGACTTAACTCAACGAATGTATGTACACAGTAATAACATTGTAATCTTTAACAGTCGCATGTGAATTGAGCAAATTAGCTGTTATATAGCGTGCAGAGAGAAAGAGAGAAAGAGATAAAGAAAAAGAGAGAGAAAGAGAGAGAGAGAGTGTGAGTGAGTCGCATTGAATGTATATATGTATAAAACATGTTTTTATATTTATAAATATGTAAAATACGAGATACAAAAAAACTGTAAATGATGAATGTAAATGAGAAATAATTATAAGTGAAGAATTTTTTTATATAAGTATATATACACTCAACAAACACAATGTCGTAAATTGGCAGCAATTGACGCAAAGCCGGCAGAGTGGCAGCAAATTACTGCCAATCAAATGAAATGTTTTTTGTATCGATCAAATAAGAATGTCATTTTAAAATAAGAAAAACTGTTATTTTAAAACAAAATATTAATAGTTTTTGTAATTATATTTACACACAAAATCTTTGATTCACAAATTTTTATAATATTTATATATAAAAATCTAAATATATATGTATAAAGAAAAAATATCGATAAAATATTCAGTTAACAATTAACATTGCAGTTGGTTTGAATCTCGTCGCATTTGGGTCGCAGGAC
The DNA here is from genome assembly GCA_014825685.1 of Pseudomyrmex cubaensis. Taxonomy (NCBI): domain Eukaryota; kingdom Metazoa; phylum Arthropoda; class Insecta; order Hymenoptera; family Formicidae; genus Pseudomyrmex; species Pseudomyrmex cubaensis. The sequence goes on from QVOA01000208.1 coordinate 8,004, forward strand.
TTGTCGTGGGCGAAGTGTGCGATTATCCCAGTCATTGGCGCAATATCAAGACATTATCTAAATGGATGAAGGAACAAAACGTACCCGGAATTTGCGACATTGACACGCGAGCATTAACCAAGATTATACGCGAAAAAGGTTCGATTTTGGGGAAGATTGGTTTTGGAAAACCGCCTTCGAACACTCTGCCTGTTATGCTTCTTATAGAAGATCCCAACAAAAGAAATCTTGTTGCGGAAGTCTCTCAAGTAAAAATATTACTCTTCTTCCTATATTTCTGTACTTAACGACAAGAATTTTATTTAATGCTCTGCAATTTTTTTATCTTTTTTGTAGTTATTACGTAATTGCATATTACTCTTTCAGACAAATACAACTACATACAATCGAGCCGGATCTCCTCACATATGCGTAGTTGACTGCGGATTGAAAAACAATCAATTAAGATGCCTATTAAAACGCGGTGCTCGTGTAGATGTTGTACCGTGGAATTATGATTTTGCAAATACGCAGTTTGAAGGTCTATTTCTTAGCAACGGTCCAGGTGACCCCATCCAGTGCACAACAACCATAGAAAACATCCGGAAAGTTATTGCGCAAAACAAAAAAAGACCTATCTTTGGCATATGTCTTGGACATCAACTGCTATCCATAGCTGCTTATTGTGAGACATATAAAATGAAGTAGGTTACGCATGTAAATAGATTTCGCGTAAAACTATTTCGCACGTACATACATCGAGTTCTTGACTTTTACTGAACTTATCATTTGTCATATATTTTGGTGCTATGTAAACGCAAGTTAAAATAGCTCAACATTACAAACGATATGTTCGCTTTTAGATACGGCAATCGAGGTCACAATCAAACTGTGACACATCACGGCACCGGACGTTGCTACATGACCTCGCAGAATCACGGATTTTGCGTCGATATGGCTATGTTGCCACCTGATTGGGAGGTGCTCTTCACTAACACCAACGACAACAGCAACGAGGGCTTGGTTCACTCTAATTTGCCGTATTTTTCTGTTCAATTTCATCCGGAGCACACAGCAGGACCTGAAGATCTCGAATGTCTCTTCGACGTGTTTCTGGAAAGTGTAAAGGCCGAAGTCGAAGGTTCTCGGATCTCAATAAAGGACAGAATTGCTCAGAAACTGGCCTATACGCCTTCAGTTCCAATCGTAACTGGACGGCCGAAAAAAGTATTGATTCTAGGCTCGGGAGGACTCAGTATCGGTCAGGCGGGAGAATTCGATTATTCGGGCTCGCAGGCCATCAAAGCGTTGAAGGAAGAATCGATACAAACTCTTTTGATAAATCCCAACATTGCCACGGTACAGACGTCAAAAGGCATGGCCGACAAAGTATATTTTTTGCCGATTACACCGGAATATGTTGAGCAGGTGAGCTTACTGCTTGTAAGAAATTAATAACATTGCAATAATTATAATACCAATAATCATCTCTATATTAAAACAATTTTTCCAATTATTAATTTTAGGTGATACAATCAGAGAGACCGGACGGCGTACTATTAACATTTGGCGGACAAACCGCTCTTAATTGTGGCGTGGAACTTGAAAAGAACGGTGTGTTCACAAAGTATAATATTAAAATTTTAGGTACACCAATTGAATCTATCATACAAACGGAAGATAGAAAACTATTCGCGGATCGTATTAGCGAGATAAATGAAAAAGTTGCACCAAGTGCTGCCGTGTATTCCGTTCAAGAGGTAACTCTTTATTTTTGTAAATTAATCCTATGTTAGCCTTTAAACCTAAAAGAAGTAGTTTAAGATTAAAGTTAAGATATTTTTCATATTGATCTGTTATTGTTATTATCTCTGTAAATAAATTTCTTTCTAAACAGGCGTTAGAAGCTGCAAACAAGCTAGGGTATCCCGTAATGGCGCGTGCTGCGTTCTCACTTGGTGGCCTCGGATCAGGTTTTGCTAATACAGAGGAAGAACTGAGGACGCTTTCGCAACAAGCATTTGCTCACTCCAGCCAATTGATCATTGACAAGTCTCTGAAGGGTTGGAAGGAGGTTGAATACGAAGTTGTACGCGACGCGTACGACAATTGCATTACTGTGTGCAATATGGAAAATGTTGATCCTCTTGGTATCCACACAGGCGAATCGATTGTGGTCGCGCCGAGTCAGACTCTATCGAATAAAGAGTACAACATGCTACGAACCACCGCGATTAAGGTCATCAGGCATTTCGGCATTGTTGGAGAATGTAACATTCAATACGCGCTGAATCCTTCGTCCGAGGAATATTACATCATCGAAGTGAACGCGAGATTAAGCAGAAGTTCAGCTTTAGCCAGCAAAGCCACCGGTTATCCTCTGGCTTACGTCGCTGCTAAACTGGCGCTTGGAATACGCCTGTCGGATATTCGTAATTCCGTTACCGGAGAAACGACGGCTTGCTTCGAGCCAAGTCTTGATTACTGCGTGGTCAAAATACCAAGATGGGATCTCAGTAAATTCCATCGCGTCAGCACTAAGGTACGAGATACTTCAATTCGATTGCTCTTTTTTCAGCATGTTTCAAAGTCTTAATTTAAAAGATAATTTTTTTCCTGAACAGATTGGCAGTTCCATGAAGAGTGTGGGCGAAGTAATGGCGATTGGTCGAAAATTTGAGGAAGCTTTCCAAAAGGCACTGAGAATGGTTAACGAGAACGTAAATGGTTTCGATCCTTACGTGAAGGTGATCGACGACGAGGAACTGGAAAAACCAACCGACAAGAGAATGTTCGTTCTCGCAGCTTCGATTAAGGCTGGTTACACGATCGACCGATTGTACGAGCTCACTAAAATAGATCGCTGGTTCCTCAAGAAGATGAAGAACATTATTGATTATTATTCGCTCTTGGAGAATATTGATCATACAAAGCTCACGCGAGAATTGTTACTGGGCGCAAAACAGATCGGTTTCTCGGACAAACAGATCGCCGCCTTGGTGAAGAGCTCCGAACTGGCTGTCAGGATACAGAGACAGGAGAATTTCATCCGACCCATGGTCAAGCAAATTGACACGGTAGCCGCTGAATGGCCGGCCACCACAAACTACCTTTATCTCACGTACAATGGGATTACTCACGATATGGAGTTTTCTGGTGGATATACGATGGTCATAGGTACAGCTTCGTGAATTCTTATCGCTATATATTGTTTTGAAACAATAAATGTACGTATTTTTAAGTAAATATGACACGTAACATTTTCGTTCAGGTTCTGGTGTATATAGAATCGGTAGTTCAGTGGAGTTTGATTGGTGCGCCGTAAGTTGTCTGCGCGAATTGCGAAATCTCGGACGCAAAACCATCATGGTTAACTACAATCCAGAAACAGTCAGCACGGACTACGATATGAGCGATAGGCTGTACTTTGAGGAGATCTCTTTCGAGGTGGTGATGGACATATATGATTGCGAATGTCCTGAAGGTATCATATTGTCCATGGGTGGGCAGTTACCTAACAATATTGCCATGGATCTACATAGACAACAGGCTCGTATTCTTGGGACTTCACCCGAGTCTGTCGACAATGCCGAGAATCGCTTCAAATTCAGTCGTATGCTCGATAACATCGCAATATCGCAGCCAAGGTATTATTTTTGTCAAACACATGCGAATATAAAATAAAATATATAAAAAAATAATAAAATATATATAAAAATATATAAAATACTATACATATATATCTTGTTTTCTCTTTGCTGTATTTTTGCGTGTCACATTTCAGATGGAAGGAATTGACGAACTTGAAATCCGCCATTGAGTTTTGTGAGGAAGTCGGCTACCCGTGTCTCGTACGGCCTTCGTATGTATTGAGCGGAGCGGCAATGAACGTCGCGAATTCAAATCAGGATCTCGAATCTTATTTAAAAAGTGCGAGCGAAGTCAGCAAAGAGCATCCCGTGGTAATATCAAAGTTTATCCTCGAAGCGAAGGAAATCGACGTCGATGCCGTGGCTTACGAAGGAATTATCTTGTGCATGGCTGTGTCCGAACATGTGGAGAATGCTGGAGTTCATTCAGGCGATGCTACCTTAGTAACACCACCGCAGGACATCAATGAGCAAACTTTGGCAAAGATAAAGAGCATTTCGAAAGCAATAGCGTTGTCCCTGTGTGTCACTGGTCCTTTCAACATGCAGCTGATTGCAAAAGTAAATATTGCAGTTTATTCGGAAACGTATATATCGATTTTTAAATTATCGTATTATTTTTCGCAGGACAATGAGTTAAAGGTAATCGAATGCAATGTGCGAGTATCCAGATCTTTTCCTTTCGTCTCAAAAACTTTAGATCATGACTTCGTCGCAACGGCCACTCGTTTAATTGTCGGTGAAGCAGTTGAGCCTGTAGATGTTTTAGCTGGATGTGGAAAAGTTGGAGTAAAAGTACCACAATTTTCGTTCTCCCGTCTTGCCGGTAAAAATGTCATCTGTTTACATTTACCATTAGCATCTTTTTGTAATTGAAAAAATTCTATTTATGTTGTGTGTGTTATTGTGTGCTTTAATTAAAGGCGCTGATGTGATGCTGGGTGTTGAAATGGTATCTACTGGAGAAGTAGCTTGTTTTGGTGAAAACCGGTACGAAGCTTACCTTAAGGGCATATTAAGTACTGGTTTTCATATACCCCAAAGAGGCATCTTGCTTTCTATAGGAAGTTTCAAGGTAATTATAAATATTGAGACACATCTCTCTTTTATATAAAGAATAAATTTTATAATAATAATATGCTATCAAAAAAGTTTTGAAAATTATATGCGTTTTTCCCTCAACAACAAAGTAAATATATAAATAAAAACAATTATTTTTAGCACAAAATGGAATTACTTGAATCTATCAGAAATTTAAAGAACATGGGATATAAATTGTATGCTAGTATGGGCACCGCTGATTTTTATACCGAGCATGGAATCGAGGTAAGTAAAAAAACAAATATTTATTGATTATTAATATTGATTAAAATACAATATTAATATATTTATCAGTATGACAATCACATAAAACGAATAATTATGTACACAATATATTTACAAAAATATGATTTTTAGAAAATATATTTTTGACAAATGCTTTCATAAATTGAATGCATATTTTTGTGTCTAAAATAAAAATTTACAATTTTAAATTATAAAATGATGAAGTGCGATATGATGTAATATGTTAAATCACTTTTTTTGACGATAATTTGTGCGTGACTTATAATATAAATATTTCATTAAGAAGATATCGTATTTAATCGTGACAAGCATTTAATAAACGAAAAAATAAGTAGATGAAAAAGATAGATCAATGATAATGAAAGATAGCGATATTAGAGATTTATATGCTTGAATTTCATTGGTGCACGGGAATATGAAAGATTCAAGAAAAGAGGAAAATATTTAACGGATGTCTTTTTTAAAAAAATACAAAGGCGGTGACGTTCTTTAAATTAATAAATTTATATATTTCTTAATAAAAAAAAAATATTCCCCTCTTTTCTCGAAAATACATTCTATGTGTAATTCTATTGTTTTAAATATACTTACAAAGTATTTTACAATATTGCTATTTTACTTTACTAGTTTTAATCTAACTGTGGTAATCAACTATACTTTATAAATTATTATACGGATAAAAAAATCACTCTGTTCGCTTTTGCATAACGCGATAATCGAATATCGACAATTCGCGCAAGGCAGTAAACACATTTCAGTCTTCCTTGAAAATACTTGCTAAAAATTTATCAATTTTTCTTCATCTTTCATCATGAAATCTACTAAATATCAGGGAGACCGCTTCGCGAATTTATTTATCGTTCCTCGAAATCAATTTTGTTTTCAATATAATCGTTTCAATGTTTGTTTGTCAAAAACATAAACATTCCTACACTTTATACATCGCAACAGATCTCATCTACATTTTATTTTTAACAAAAACATGTATCATATATACGTCGTTTCCGTTAAATTGTCCGTTAGAGAAATCACTTTTTGCGCTATCGATATACCCGAGGCCGACTCGTCACTTGGGTCCGTCGATATAGAATTTCCTGTATATAGATCTTCGTTACTTTTACCCATCGATGTAGGACTTCTTCTGTATGGATTTTCGTTATCCTGATCCTTCGATACAGGACGTTTCGGATATAGATCTTCGTTACTTTTGCTTATCGTATTTTTTCTGTATGGGATTTCGTTATCCTGGTTCTTCGATATAGAACGTCTAGGATATAGATCATCGTCACTTTTGCTTCTCATCGGCATAGGATTTCTCCCATATTGATCTTCGTCACTTTGGTCCTCCATCGATACAGGATTTTCCGTGTGCGAATCTTTGTCATAAAAGCCAGCGGTCGCATTAATTGATTTCGCGTTCTCCTCGTTGTCTTGAAACCGTACTTCGGCCACTTTCGCGATCTTGTTATCCGCATAATTCTCGCGACTAGAATGCGGTTGCTCGTTCTCCGACGGATTTGCATGAACGTCTGCAACGTCTTGCACGAAACGATCTTTCAAGTTACCGACAAATATCGGTTTCAGTACGTTCCTCTCCGGTGTTTTCGGCGGTTTGTTTTGTAATCTCATTGTCGAATTCGTCGCTACTCTCTTCTTCATAGCCTCAATCTTTTCGCGATAAGCTTTAGCGTCCTCTACGTACCTGTCATTCTGCTCCGATAGGATGATCGAGAGTCGATCTGCTTGATCAAGATAAACTTTTTTTTGCGGATAAGCGCGATACCTGTTACAGCAGTCCGCCATTTTTATGAAGTGTCTGACGAAGAATTCTAACAGCGCGGCCAGCCTTGGTCCCTCCAAATCCTCGCACTTTTTCTGGAAAAAGAAAATGAGTTAGTCGTGACTCTTGATCCACTAATCGCAAAATAAAAGAACGATAAGATTAGATTCGTTGGGAAGCATCACGGATTGACTTCGCACTTTCTGTCCGGTTAACTGATGTGCCGCACCAGCTCGCTCATTACGCGAACGAATCGATAACGATCTTATCGCTTGAGGAACTTACCGAGATCTCGACGATATTGTCTGTGGCGTGCGTGATAACTGTTCTGTTTGCGTTCACTCGCGAGTAGATCTGCGGACTCTTTTTTGTTTGGCCCCAAAGCCCGGCTGTCTTGTTGTAGTACTCTTCTCTCTCGGTCGGCTTTCTCTGCGTCGGCACTTGAATGCTCAGAGCCGGTATCATCACGGCAAGCTTCGGTTTCGTTAATATCTCCAGCAGACGTTTAAGATTTAACTTCGGGAAGAACTGGTCGCTGTGCTTGATGTTCTCCAACGCGTTGAACACGTACATAACCGGATTATCGATTATTCTCTTCAGCTGTTTCTGGCTATGTAACAGATAATCTTTCGGCATCTTTTGAAACATATTCTTGTTGCAGACGAAGTAGTCAGGCAGAATCGGCTCGGACTGACCAATGCAGTCGTAGAGACTCTTCAGTAGTTTGATTAGACAATCCCCTGTTCGATTGTCGGGCCATAAGGACGGTCTGTCGTTCTCCTCGATCAGCCAAAACAATCTGTTTCTGATATGATTGGTCGTCAGACCGTTTATTTTCTCTTGCACCGGTCTTAGGAAGGTTTTGTGAAGCATCAGCGCGATCAGGTACACATGCACTTGCGAGCGCGTCATGCAGGTCTCCAGATATCGCTCCGCGGCCGGAAATGCCAACTGCCATTCGATTTCTTGATAAATGTTCTTTTTGATAGTTCGATCTTCTTTTGATCTTCTCGACGGTAAGTTGTTTTCCTTTGGTAGAGAGTCCTCGGGTATTATGTGACAACCGAAATCCTTTACTTTGTTAACGTCGTTCTCATCAGGCCAAGTGCTTCTTGGCCGATCCAACCACTCCTGAGCGCATTCCGGCCATTGTAGCCAGATCGTTGGTGTGATCTCGTAAGAATCGATCCTGCGTCGTCTGGGACTGTGCGACTCCAATATCTTGTAGCAATGAATCACCGAATTTTCCACGAAATTCAAATCGTCCTGTTTAAAACCCAACGGTTCCGCCAGCTGATCCACGAAGAAATGGACGAAGTAATTCATGAACATCTTGCTGCTCATAAAAAGAACGTTGCTGTCGTATTGTCTGTCGGCCATCATGAGACGATACTGCTTGCTGTTTTGCGGCCTGCTGTACTTCTCCTCTCGCGAATAAATCTTGCCTTCACTGTTGATCCGCACTTCTTTGAAACAATCCGATGGGATATTTGCGTTCGAATAAACTTTTTTCAACATGTCCGTAGTCGTTTGTCTGATCGCGTAATCGCTTTTTTCCGTCGCCGAAGATAATCTGTGTTGTGTGTCACAAATCGTTCGGCTTCCGTAAAGGTAGTTAGAACTGTCACTATGATAACCGGAACTTAAACTGCCCGCTATTCCGAGAACTGTCGTTGATTTGTCAAAATTACCTCCAGATCGTGACTGATAATCACGCTCTCTGAATTCGTTCTTCGACCATGTTTGTCTGATCGCGTAATCGCTTTCTTTCGTCGCCGAAGATGATCTGTGTTGTGTGTCGGAAATCGTTCGGCTTCCGTAAACATTTCCACGCGAAATGTATGCTTGATCCTCATATATCGTCTCGTCATCTTGTAAAATAGGCGAAGATTTCGCGTTAAACTTTGAATAATCCGGACGATCGTTTTTCTTGATTTGTTTAGGAAGTTTCGTGTTTGTATTTTGACCGTAAAGTTCGTCATCGCCATCGTATGTACTGTCCGTTGTTGATGAAGGATTAATATTTTCTTCTTTGTTAAGATTTCTTATGTACGGTGTTTCATAGAGACATCGCAGTCGAACATATCCTGATAACAAAATAATATATCTTATTTCAAAATAAGAAAACGTTATCTCTTTGTTTAATTCTCTATATTTAAGATTCACACAACGTTAGCATTTATTTACAGATAAACTTTACTTCCAAATAAAGAATTTGGCATTGCCAAAAAGAGAAGCAAGTGGGAGGAAAATCAAAATTTATAAAAAATCAAAGTTTATAAAAATAAATAAGAAAAATAAACAAATAATTCAAAATCTAAAGAATTCATAACTGTCAAGCAAATTAACAATTATTATAATAATTTAATTATCTAAACTTTAATTATTAGAACAGATTTTTTTACCTGGTTGGTTTTCAATCGGTTGAACCATCATGCTGTACGTAACCCCGTTATTTAAACTACTGTATTCCGGTAAATAATTTTGTTCTGTAACTTCAATATTATCATGCACAATATACATGCGAATGGCCTGCAGCGGTTCGATAATAAGATCGCCCGTCTGTCTCTTTGAAGTGAAGTCGATATTGCGCGCGATATACTTCTGAAGAACGTCCGGTAACAGAACGTGCTTTGAGGAAGGCAATGTTTTATTTAGTTTTTCCTCGTAAGGTGATGCTAGAGTTTCTTTAATGCGATTCATATCTCTGAAAAAAAATTTGACTAAAACTTTTGTACACTTTCAATTTTATATAATCTGTTATATTAATGTGACTCTAATAATATATATATATATATGTGTGTGTGTGTGTGTGTGTGTGTGTGTGTGTGTGTGTGTGTGTGTGTGTGTGTGTGTGTGTGTTTATCAGAACTAGATTTTAGTATGACAGCATTAAAGGAGAAAAGGAATAAAAAAATTAAATATTTCATTAATTTCTCTCTAAATTTTTAATATATGTGTGTGTGTATAAAGAGCAATCATCATATTATAATGACATCTGAATTAATCTTTCCGCGATCTATTTGAATATTAATCCAAACATTTGATATACTTAATACTCTTCCTGTGTTTTATCATCTTATGCGCTATGATCGTAAGACTTTCTGACGTACAATATAATTAAGTATCTCGATAAATGATTAATTAAATTAGCGATCAAAAAAATAAAGAAACAATATAAAGAGTTTAATACTGCTTCCTCTAACCTCGCTCTTATCGCCTTCAAGAATATTTTTTATATGTGTGATGCAGATTCGTAGATTAGATTAAGTCAAAACGAACAGTATCAAACGGTATTTCTTCAATCAATACGTAATCAACGAAGCAATTTTCGCGTCTCTCTTTAAACAATTTTTGAACGTATGATATTGATATAATATAATCATTTTCTATAAATAAGTCGTCATTAACAATTTACTTTTTAGGCCTCCTCTATTAACGAAAAAAATTAGTTTAACGAATTAGATATGTGTGGATATATAAAACAACAAATAAACAAATATATATGTATAACAAAAACACACACACATATATATGTATATATATATATATATATATATATATATATATATATATATATATAT